>JBAMCJ010005724.1:0-39063 GCA_037075205.1 Drosophila prostipennis | reverse complement strand
TTAAAAATAAAGACGAATGCATTTTTGTCAATGCGGTAGTTGTAACGAAAACTGTAAAATGACAAGCATGTATTTATGTACCACAAATATAAGCAATACTCACGCTTCATCAGAGGTTGAAAGCGAATTAGATCTATCTCTTAGGCGGCTACGATTTACTTTCTCCTGCATTAAAGCCCTCCTCCTTTCAGCATTTAAGGCTATATGAAAATTGTGCAGATATTTCCAAACTCACAAACTGAACCAAGTTTAGGACGAAAAAAATTTACATTTGAAAGAATCAAATTCAGATTTTAGGAAACCTGACAATTGTTTTTGTGTTGCTTTTGATTGAGTAAACAAGGAACACAAGGGAGTTTCTTTGTTGTTTGTTGTTTTTGAAAGCAACTCTCTGAAAAAACTGTAGTGTTTTCTGGGACACACCTGATTACCCGATATTTGGAGTTAACCCAGTGGAAACACTTTTTTGGAGTAATCGGGCTACTGGCTCACTCGATAGGTTACCCCACATAGTGTGACTAGACTATAAATAAACACATGTATTTTTTGATATTCTTGAAACTTTTTTTTCGTGTACTATTCGGAAAATAAGTAAACACATGTATCAAAAAAAAAATTATTTTTCAAATTATAACTTTTTTTAGTTGTCCAAAAAACGTCAATTTTGAAAAAGTACCCTCTCATTGAAAATCTGTATCTCCGGTTTTAGTATTCCGATTGACTCGTGTCTTTTGCATTATTTCCTCTAAAACCTCTTTAAAAAAAAATCAATTTTTGTTGAAAAAGTGGAGCCATTTTTAGTTTTTTAAATATCAAATTTATTTAACAAGGCCTCGGTTTTTTTTCTATGAAAACTCGTCGCACTAAGTAGGGCCACTCGCTCACTCTTATCGGATCCTTTTGGAGTTGATGCTTTCTTATCGTTTAACAGTCTTTTAACAATTTGTAATGACAACAAGAATGGAAGCTAGCTTTGGCCAGCCGAAGCTTTTATACCCTTGCAGATCATTTTTACTACTTTACAAATCGCAAAAATGTTCCAATTCGTATTATGTTGACATTATTTTTTCTATCCTTCCTATGGCTTCCTATATAATATAGTCGTCCGATTTTTGTTAAATTTAATTCAAATTTGAAAATATTAAAAAACAGTCCTGTCCTAGAGTGGAAGAGAACACAATAAAAACCAATGATGCTATAATTTATTTCCTATTATTTTCCCATTAATTTTCCAGACGTTCCTATGGCAGCTATATGTTATAGTCGTCCAATTCTTTTCAAATTTAATCCAAAATTCAGAAATATATAAAAAATAATATAATGCAAGGGTATAAAAAGTTAAATCTTATGTCGTTTGACAATTTCTGAATGACAAAAAGTAAAAAGTCATTTATAAATATATTAAAAAATTACAATTATTTATTTAACCCTCTATTTAATAATCAATAATTTTAAAATATTTGTATTTATTATTATTTATTTATGGCGCTTTTCAAACTTGATCTGCTTACATGTTTTTGGACGACTGTGAAAGTTTCATAACGCAAACTTTTAAACTAAGCTCGCTAGCGGTATTAAAACAGACATACAGACGGACATGGCTAATATGACATGGCCTTTAATCTTTTTTAATTTAAAAATAAAAAAAGAATCCGTTAAAAATTGTATATTTGTAAAAAATGTCTCAACATAAATAAAAAAAAATGTTGTTTTTTTGGTAAAAATTAAATTAGTTGTCAGTCAGAACATTTAAGTAAATATTATAAAGCCTATATTTCTTTAAAAAAACACCACAGTAACGGATTTCCTGAAAACAGGTATGACAGGAAAACAGGATCGACACAAATACAACATTAGGGAACTAATATCAAGAGGAATGTCTAAATAACGTTTTAGGAAAGTATAAAAAATAGTATTAAATAGTTATACAGGTTACTCGTTACTGAGATCTCGGAAACTACAAAAGCTAGAAAGTTGGGATTACCAAGACATATTCTTGGGCTTCCTACGCAGCGCATGTTTATTTCAGCCGAGCACCACGCCCGCTCTAACGCCCACAATCAACCATAATCGCCCACAAACGATACTAAAATGTGTCTGGCGCCCACATTTTTAAAGATTTCGGAGAAGTATAAATGCAATTTTGTCGTGTTTATCAAAATGTAGAAGAATTTTTATACCCTTGCAGAGAGTATTATGATTTAAGTCAGAAGTTTGACACGCAGTGCAGGAGTCGTTCCAACCCTATAAAGTATATATATTCTTGAACAGCACACTAGACGAGTCGATCTAGCCATGTCCGTCTGTCCATCCGTCTGTCTGTTTCTACGCAAACTAGTCTCTTAGTTTTAAAGCTACCGGGCTAAAACTTTCCCAAAAGTCTTCTTTCTTTCGCAGGTAGTATATAAGTCGGAACGAGCCGGATCGGACAACTATATTATATAGCTCTCATAGGAATATTCGGGAAAAAATGTAAATAAATTATATCTTGGTTGTTTTTGAACATAGAACCTTCTACTTTTGAAAATACCATTATTTATCTAATTCTGAATTTCGAATAAAACTGTATCAAAATCGGACGACTATATCATATAGCTGCCATTGGAAGGATTGGAAATATATTAAGAAATAAATGATTGCTTCGATGATTTTTATTGTATTCTCTTCTAATCTGGGATATGACTCTTTTTAAATGTTTTCGAATTTCGATTTTAATTTTATCAATATCGAACTACTATATTATATAGCTGCCATAGGAACGATTTTTTTACATTGTTTTACCCGATTATTCCTATGGGAGCTATATGATATAGTTTTCCGATCCGGCTCGTTCCGACTTATATACTACCTGCAATAGATAGAAGACTTTTGGGAAAGTTTTAGCCCGATAGCTTTAAAACTGAGAGACTAGTTTGCGTAGAAACGGACAGACAGACGGACAGACGGACATGGCTAGATCAAAGACATTAGAATATGAAGATGAACAACGCCATACGATTTTTTGGCACACGATTTTTTGGTGCTGGCTTTTCAACTGGCTTTTCGCTCTCTTGCCCAAAAGCCAACTGGCTTTTCGCTCTCTTGTTCAAAAGCCCAGCGAGAGAGCGCTCTAGAGCCAGCCGCTCTCTTGTACGCATACACCCTGCAAGCATTTTCTATCGCGGAAGTCACTATTTAGTGACGTCTGGAAGATGAAAACGATCGTCCGCGATATCGCATTCGGATCGCCGAAGTCACCCCCGTCGGGAAGAAGGGACTTCGGGAAGTGTCGCCGAAGTCACTTCTAAAAGTGACTTTGGCGACGCACAGTGGCGCCTTTTGACTTTTTTTTGGTAATAAATCATAACTTTTGAACCAGTGAAGATAATTGAATGATGTAAACGGCAAATGATAGATAATTTATCCACCTTTCAAATTATTGCTTGAGGGAGTGGGCGTGGCAGAGGCGTACTTACAAATCGGCAAAGTCAGAATTTAAAAACAAATCCATTTTTTTCCGACAAAAAAAAACTTTTTTTAAAAAGTTTTTGTTTTTTTTAGTTTCTTTTTTTATGTTGTAATTTTTAAAAATTATAAAAAAAAAAAAAAATTGGGGTTTTAAAAAAAAAAATTTTTTTTTTTTAAATGTTGTTTTGTTTAGTTTTTTTTTTATGTTTTAATTTTTAAAAACTAAAAAAACAAAAGTTTTTTTAAGAGAATTTTTTTTTTATATTTCATGTTTTTTGAAATAATGGTCACAATTTGGAAAACCTGGTAAATCCAATAGACTTAACATTTCTGGACTATAAGTACTAGATTCTAACTCTGTGACAAGGTTGTGATTCCATGACCCTAAAATACAGTTTGGATTCGCACATACTAAATGGAATGCTTAGGCAGCGTAAGTTGTTTTGAGCTGGCAAAAGTGGCTATTTTCGTTTCTGAATAACTTTTAAACGTGATTTTTTAGGGTGCATGTCATAACGCCCGGTGTCATAACGCCCGCGGGCGTTATGACGCATTCAAAAGTGTCATAAGGCCCGTGGGCCTTATGACATACTCAAAAGTGTCATAACGCCCGCAGGCGCTATGTCAGTTTTTTTGAGGGCCTTATGACACACAGGAAAGTGACATAACGCCCTCAGGGAAAATATATTTAACTATTATTTATATAAGTAAAGAAGTCGTATTCAGCTTGAGTGCGTGCATTAAACAATAATGCGGCTTGCACCTTTATTCAAACAAAATTTGGTCTGCGCCCTATTTAACATTTTGTTGAAATTCTTGTAAATGCGATTAACATATTACTCTATATAATATAATATAACAGGGACCGAAAATAATGATTATTTATTTTGAGTAAAAAATAAAAATCTCCATTTAATAATTATTTTGTAAGTGAAAAAAAATATCGCTCAGAAATAATGATTATTATGTGAGCGATATTATTTCGCTTAAAATATCACTCAAAGTGCGATTGCAGCCGTTCTGTAAGGAATTTGACAACGTTTTAAATTTGTGCTTGTAGGTAGAAGCACGGAGCACATATCGAGCTAATAAAAAAATAAATTTTCTTTGTATAAACCGCTTAAAAAAAACAAAAAAACTTTTTGTATAAGAAAACATTTTCTGTGGGAATCGAACTCGTGTTTCCAGCTCGTTGGACCAACACACTAACCCCCAGCCCACATGTCGGGTTGGATCTAAGTGAAATAGTTCATAACATCTTGTTAAGTCGTTTTACTAATATATAAATGACATAAAGTCCTAAGGTTGATACAACTTTTTGTATTTCTGCTTACCTCTTTGAAACTAAAAACCGCGTTTTAAAATGTTTATACAAAGAAATACCTTCTTTTATTAACTCGATGTGTGCACCGAGGTTCTACCTGCAAGCACAAATTTAAAACGTTGTAAAATTCCATATAGCACGGCTGCAATCGCACTTTGAGTGATATTTTAAGCGAAATAATATCGCTCACATAATAATCATTATTTCTGAGCGATATTTTTTTTCGCTTACAAAGTAATTATTAAATGAAGATTTTTATTTTTTCACTTATAATGATTACGGTCCCTGTAATATAATATAATATAATAATGAATGTTTGTCTGCGCCCTATTTAACATTTTATAGAAATTCTTATAAATGCGAGTAACATATTACTCTATATAATATAATATAATAATGAATGTTTGTCTTCGCCCTATTTAACATTTTATAGATTTTACAGATTTTACAGATTTTTGAAGCACTCAAAGCATATTTTGAAGTACATACTTGATAGAAAAACTACGTCCCGCGGCCTATCAAGCAAATAATACATTTTAGCACGTCAGCCATTTGGCTGAACTGGAAAGTATTTTCCACATCTTCATCTTCTGAATCAGAACCGAAACATAGAATTTTTGCGAAAGCCAGCAACAATTTTGTATTCGAAAGGTTAAAAAGCCTCCATATCGCGTCCACGTTGTTTAAAGATCAGTGATTAACTAACTAAAATATGAAAATGCTTGACAGGTATCATAATAAACGGTACTTCTCTTCTCGATAATCTCATTGATTCTGAATGCGCTTTACAACATAACAAACAGTAATTCTCTTATCGGTATTCTCATTAACTCAAAATGCATTTTAGAATTTTTTTAGAAGTTGCGGGCGTTATGACACTTTTAAAAGTGTCATAACGCCCGTGGGCACTATGACATTTTTTGAAAGGGCGTTATGACACTCGTAAAAGTGTCATAAGGCCCACGGGCCTTATGACACTATTTAGTGTGACATAGCGCCCGCGGGCGCTATGTCACCGGGCGTTATGACATGCACCCGATTTTTTACAGTAACATAATATACACCAAAATTTAAGGAATCTCAAGGGCTATACAGTTTGAAAGTTTTAAAGGAAATCGTTAGAGCCGTTTTTCAGAAAAATAAAAAAAGCTAAAAAAAAAGTTTAAAAAAAATTTGTTTTGTGCATATCTTTTTAAATATTACATTTACACAAATTACATATAGAAGGCGCTTAAAGCATTTTAAAATACCTTTCAAACGAGATACAACACAAGTCTGTAGCTTCAGTAGTTTAGAAGTTACGGCCTTCCGTATTTTAGCTATTATTAGCTGTTTTCCCGCTAAACTAGCGGGTTTTTCCAAAAGTGGTAGAACTAAAGTTTCTTATATCGAGCTGTTGAACATCATATCACATTTTCAGGACTTTAAAACCATGTTTTGGACAAATCTTTCACAAGGTTGCGCCATTTGCAATTTTTGGGACCATGACTTTTTTCCCTTTTTTGGCTCTTAAAACCGCGGACGCAGGCGGACGCAGCTACAACTTTCGTAATATCAAGAAGAAAGTCCAAATAACGTTTTACGGAAGTATAAAAAAAATAGTATTAAATAGTTTTTTTTATTTTCCATCAAAGTTGAAAAATATGGAAAAAATGGACGTTTCGCAAATAACGCATAACTAAGAGATGCGGATGGCAAACTGCAATATGTTTTACTTTTTTTTACTCTTAACTAACACACCAATCCGTGGAAAAAAGAAGCAAAGCGATTCGATGCCTAGTTTTTAAGAAAAACCCCCCGGAAGTGCGAAAAATTACCTAAAACGGTGTGTTTTTTTAAGTGAAAAATTGTTCAACTTTGAAAGGGCATATCTTTTACAAAAATTTTTTGATTTGAAAAAGGGTTACATATTTGTAATAGTGGATCAATTACCTATCGATTGGTATGGGTCGCAACTTTCTAGGACAAAGTCGAAAAAGTGATTTATTGCACGTTTTTTGGCCCAAAGCGCCACTGTGCGACGCTTCTAGAAGTGCCGTCGTAGTGGAACATTTCTTCCCGACGGGGGTGACTTCGGCGATCCGAATGCGATATCGCGGACGATCGTTTTCATCTTCCAGACGTCACTAAATAGTGACTTCCGCGATAGAAAATGCTTACAGGGCATTTCTTCGCTGCAGCGCGCTGGCTTAATATACTCTATATTTTAAAATTCTTACATTATTAAAAACACTTATTTGTAATGCCTTTTATGATAATTATTCGAATTTAGTATATTTTTTAGTAATGACCAAATATATGTACGTATATAAAGATCCATAATTTATTTCATATATGACTTCACATTGGAATATTTGTCATTAGGGTATTCAGCATGCGACGTGTAAACGATTTTTAGGAGCCTCAGAAATATTCCGGTTGAACAGGTTGAATATTTGTATATTTATTAAATACATATATGGATTTAAAAATATGAATTTTTATATTGTACGTATTATAATAACTTATATAAAATTATATTATTATTAACTATTTTAATTATTTAGCAAACCGAAAAACACAAAGGGGAAACAAAAAAGATTGGCACGCTTTTCTTTCCAAACAGAAGCGCGCGCTGATCAAATTAAATTTCAATGGCACAAAATCATTAAACCAAATTTTATTTTCATACGAAATCCTAAAATGGATAACTTACAAAAAATGTCCTTGTATAATATTTAAATATACTCCTAAGGTAGCTAAAGTTTAAAAATTAAACTTACCCTGTAAAAATTAAAAATAAATATTTATAACTGTATTTGTAGATTAACTATATTATTTATTAAATATACTAAATAATTAAAATATTTAATATGTTTAATATTCTATTAAATTGATTAAATAATTTAATTAGTCAGTAAAATATATATTATTTATTAAATAAAATAGTTAATATACAAATACATAATTAAATATTATATATTAATTGAAATATCCTTTAAATATATTCAATTTAAATATCCTATATTCAAATATATTAAACTTTATTAAAATATTTTTAAATTTTATCAATCAGTTTTATATATTTAATTTTTTATTTTATTAAAAGTTATGTTTTTAGCTTTAATTTAAATCAAACAAAAACACCTCTTAACGAGGTAAAAAAATAGTGACGACCGCACCTTCAACATACAAAAGATCTGATATCATATTTTGTGACGAAAAATAATTTTACATTCGAAAATATAAAAACACTTTCTAAAATTTACTCATTCGGCCCGCTTCAGACAAATTTATAAGATTTTACCCACACGAACATTTTCTATTGTAGCGTGCCGAAAAAGTAAATTTTAGAAAGTGTTTTTATATTTTCGAATGTAAAATTATTTTTCGTCACAAAATATGATATCAGATCTTTAGTATGTTGAAGGTGCGGTCGTCACTATTTTTTTACCTCGTTAAGAGGTGTTTTTGTTTGATATCAGAAGTTTTTAAAGGGACAATTTATACCCTGGGTTTAATTTACATATTAGTATACCTCATACCATGACCAAAAGTCATCCCCATATAACTTAGTTATTAATTAATTTATTTATTTATTTATTCATTTTTTATTTATTAAAGTTAATAATTGTATAATGGAACGGTTTAAAACAATTTTACCGATTCCTTGACCCTAAAATACAGTTTGGATATGCACATCCAAAATTTAAAGCTTCTAAGCACGTTAGATAAATAATTGTAATTTTTTTAAAGATTAAAAAATTACTTTTTGACATTCAATAATTGTTAAACCACTTAAAACTTAACTTTTAATCATTAAAAATTGTTAAAGGACTAGTAAACGATGAGAAAACATGAATTCCATAAGGATCCGATAAGAGTGAGAGAGTAGCCCTACTTGCTGCAACGTGTTTTCATAAAAAAAAGCAGAGGCCATTTTAAAAAAAATTCGATATTTTAAAAACTAAAAATGGCTCCAACTGTTTACAAAAATCGATTGTAACTAACAATATGGCGCATATATTGATTTATAAAAACAAATGTAAATACAAAATTTTTTAGAATCTTAATTTGTTTTTATTTTTAAGAAAATAAAAACTTATTTTTTTTAACATTTTTTTTTTAAAGAAGAGGTTTTAGAAGAATTAAATCAAACACATGAAGTCACGCGGATTCATATAACCGGAGATAAAGATTTTCAATGAGAGGGTACTTTTTCAAATATGTCAATTTTTGGAAAACTTTAAAAAATTCTAACTAAAAAAATAATTTTTTTTCGGACAAATCCTGATACACGTAATTGCTCATTTTCCGAATAGAACATGTAAAAAAAATGTTCAGGCAAATCAAAAATGTAAAAATTGTTTTTGGCCCAAATCTGTTCGGCTCGTAAATGAACGGTCCTTAGGCAGCATTAATTGTTATGAGCTGGCAAAAGTGGCTATTTTCGTTTCTTAATAACTTTTAAACGTGATTTTTTACAGTAATGTGTTATATACCAAAATTTAAGGAATCTCGAGGGCTATACAGTTTAAAGTTGTAAGGAAAATCGTTAGAGCCGTTTTTGAAAAAATTAAAAAAAAGCTAAAAAAAAAGTTTAAACAAATTGTCTTTTGTTCATATCTTTTTAACTATTACATTTACACAAATTGCATATAGAAGGCGTTTATAGCATTTAAAAATACCTTTCAAACGAGATGCAGCACAAGTCTGTAGCTTTAGTAGTATAGAAGTTTCCGAATTTTAGCTATTTATAGCTGTTTTCCCGCTAAACTAGCGGGTTTTTCCAAAAATGGTAGAACAAAAGTTGTTTATATCGATGTGATGAACGTCATATTAAATTTTCAGAACTTAAAAAACATGTTTTGGACAAACTGACAAACTGACGAACAGAATTAAATTTTCATTTTGGGAAGAAGAAGAAAATCTTATTTTTGCTATAACTTTTGAACGGAGCGTCCGATTTTCTGATATGACCCCTCATATTAAGCGCATTTTCAGTAGCAATACAACTAACGTAGTCCGGGGGGCCACTTATCCCCACCGGCCCCAACAGATCCAAATTTCTAAATTTTCACTTTTACACTTTCACCGCTCTCCCTCCCAAACCATTTTCTTGAGGTCTTGGTATGCAATCCTTTAAGTTTTAGCAATACCTTTAATTTGGTGTATTACTCATTACGATCGGACTATCACAGCAGATTTTCATTTCTTCGTGTATATATAGTAGTCGCCTTCGCACACTCTCCTGGTGCGCTTCGTCACTACATGGACTGCCATCCATAGTGATAAGTAAAACGAAAATATAAATGAAATATGCAGATATTCGTTTTTAAGGTGCATAAAAAAGTTTTAGATCAAGCTTCATTGCCACACAAATATGTATGTATACATAAATGCAATTTTAATAAACATCCTGTTCAATCATAGAAGTTCTTTTGACACACAATTAATTTCTTAGGGCCGGTTTCTCGAGTGCCGGCTAACATTTCTCGAACAGATAAAGTCCCTGCTAAGGCATTTTGGCTTTCTCGAGCATCAATGTGAGAACTAACTTTGACAGGTACTCGGAGTCCCTGTTAAGCGTTTTCGACTCGATAAAACGACAGCTGATTTTCCAAAGCCAAATAAGAAGAAGAAACGAAATCACAGCTGACTTTGCCTTTGAATTATACCCAAAGAGCTGATAGAATAATCAAAGCACGCCATTTTTTGCGCTTAACAGCACATTCTGTGCGCTAACAGCACTCTGTAATTGCTTCTCGATCAGATAAATTAAAGGCGTCGAGAAAACCGATTTGCTTTTACGATAAGTTTATCTGGTGATTATCTTTTTCGAACAGATAGCTATCAGGGACTTTAGCCGGCACTCGAGAAACCGGCCCTTAGCCGAGAAATGATTTCTGGCCGAAAATCCTCTCGTCAATTAAGTACGCACACATATGCACTAGCTTAAGAGTTGTGTTTACTCACACAATCATGTGCACTCTCTTTTTAGATTTTTACGCTCTCAACTTTGTGCGAGCGGATAGAGCGAGATTTTCGTCGCCACCAAAAAATGTGCTGCATATTGCAAAACGAATGTATGGCCGTTACTCATCTTAGAGATTATATTGGTCTTTGGCTAGATCGACTCGTCTAGTGATGCTGATCAAGAATATATATACTTTATGGGGTCGGAAACGTCTCCTTCACTGCGTTGCAAACTTCTGACTGAAATCATAATACCCTCTGCAAGGGTATAATTAGTGAGAAATAATAGGAAATTTAACATTTTTGAGATTTGTAAATTAATAGGAACTATCTGCAAGGGTATATAAGGTTCGGCTGGCCCAAGCTAGCTTCCTTTCTTGTTTCAAGACGGACCATTCGTTAAAAAGTTATGCCCGATCAAAGTTTTATGTCTTCCTCGCACTCCCTTTAGTTGAGTAACGGGTATCTGATAGTCGGGGCACCCAACTATAGCGTTCTCTCTTGTTTTTTTTTTATTTTCCATCAAAGTTTAAAAATATGGAAAAAATGGAAGTTTAGCAATAACGCATAACTAAGAGATGCGGCTGGCAAACTGCAATATGTTTTACGTACTTTTCACATAACTAACAAGAGAGAACGCTATAGTCGGGTTGGTGTCCCGACTATCTAATACCCGTCACTCAGCTAAAGGAAGGGCGAACTCTGTAGTCGGGTTGGTGTCCCGACTATTTAATAAACGTAACTCAGCTAAAGGGAGTGCGAGGGATATAAAAAACTTTGATCAGGCATAAGTTTTAAACGAATGGTCCGATTTAAAAAATTTCTTCTACATTTCGATAGGTATTGATAAACACAACAAAACTGCATTTTTACTTTTCCGAAATATTAAAATTTTTAAAATCGTATATAAACTATTGTGGGCGTTAGAGGGGGCGTGGCACCTTCTTGAAATAAACTTGCGCTGCGTAGGAACTCCAAGAATCTTCATGCAAAATGCCAATCCTCTAGCTTTTATAGTTTCCGAGATCTCAGCGTTCATACGGACAGACAGACAGACAGACGGACAGACGGACAGACGGACATGGCTATATCGACTCGGCTAGTGATCCTGATCAAGAATATATATACTTTATGGGGTCGGAAACGCTTCCTTCTAGCTGTTACATACTTTTGCACGAATACAATATACCCTTTTACTCTACGAGTAACGGGTATAAACATCAATCAGTCGAAACAAAAAGCATAAAGAATAAATATTCTTGATCAGGATCACCAGCCGAATCCACCTTAGCCATGTCTGTCTGTCCGTGTGAACGCTAAGATTTCAGCAACTATAAGAGCTAGAGCGTTACGATTTTGGATTTAGATTCTGTAGATTCACATTCATCGCAGGTTTATCATGCCAAGTTTTATCGCTAAAACTCGTCTAGCGCCTAAATTTCCGCTTTGAATGGTCAATATTTTACAAATTTTAAAATTGTCGCGGCGATGGCGCTGTCTATCTTAAGGCTTTGGCTTTGGAACCGCTGGCAATGCAAGGCAGAAATGCTGGTGGAGCTGGAAAAAAACTGCTGGTGCTGGAAAAAAATGCACCAAGAAATCTATCTATTTTTCGTGTTATAAACTACTTAGACCAAATTACAAGTGGAAAAAACTTATATGGTAAAAAATCAGATCAAGGCCCTAACAACTAACCAAGAATCCTTTTGGTGCTGTATTCCCCGGAGCATGATGTGATTCTCGAAGTAGGAGCTTAAGAAGCAGCCCAGTGTTAATCCCAGTCTCTGTCCCCCGTCGCTGCTCCAACTCGTTGAAGGCCAGGCAATACCCAAGGGGTAGTCGTCGGGGCTGAAACAGCTTACAGCAATTTCGGGGCGCTGTTTGCCAGAGACACTCACCTAGAATTTCGTCACATCTCCAGGCCATTTCAGTAACAACTTGAGTAAAGTTAAGATGATTGAGATCATCTAAGTCCTCACCCTGCAGTGAATCGAACACGTTGAATTCGTGAAAACTTAGCCCATCGTAGGCAGTAAGTATGCTATCAAAAAGTCTTTCTTGGGTAGCTGCGATTTTATATCTCCGTTTGATTTCCGGTAGACGAGACCAATTTAGTCGGTTTTTGTTGCAGATAATGACCACTGGAAACGCGATGTGAAGAATGGACGCATGTGAATGGGATATAATTGTTTGGAACTGCTTATTCTGATAACGCTCTCCCAACAAATAACTAACGTAAAGCAGGACAGTGCAAGCGCAGACTAGAGCTAGAAACCACATTATTCTGTTAAAATGGTTTGTTTATTAAATGTTCATTAAATCATATGCTATTCTCACCGCATACGTCGTCGCATCGTCGGTAAAAAAAGCAAATATAATCCATGAATGTGCGATCTGGTAATGTAGCTATCAAGCAGAACAGTCCAAGCAGTTTCGTTGCATGATTTTAAATTATTTTCCGCCCAAGCCTTTTGCCTCTTTCGCTTTTTCTCAAACGGCAAAACTCCCTTTTCTTTATTTATTGACCGAAAGAACATTTTGGTATTAGTCCCATATAGGAGAAGCACGGCTTTTATAAGCTATATTGAATAGCTCCGAATCTTGTAGGGTATTGATCTATGCGTCAGATAGACTAATCAAATCCTATCACTGTGGTCGGCCATCTGGAAAGGTAACCGTAAGGTAGTGCAAATACTCATAAAATTAAATATGGTTTAGCGCAAATCAAGTTAAATAGCATGCAAACTTGACCTTTTTGTGAAAGTTGGAAATAGATTTTTAAGTTTGATTTTATCTTATAGTTATATTAAATGCATTAAAGCTCAACTCAAGGTATTTATGAGTCGCATATACATATGTACATATGTACATAACCTTTCCCATTCTAATACGTTGTGGATAATTTGTAATCGCTGTTGGCAAATCAATTGCGATTGATTGCATTTAATTGAATTTACTTCGATGCTAATTCGCCTTGGCTATCGGCTGCAAAGCACGTCAAATCTCATGGGAATAATCAATCGATTAAACTAACCTTTGGGGACAGCTGGGTCACTTAGCTATTCGGCTAATAAGGGGCCAGCGACAGCGTTTTATGACATGTTAAGGCGTTAAACGGCACCTAATTACCACTCCATTCCAGTTCTCATTCATTTTAAGTGGTATAAAGACGTGGCTTACTCTCCAACCGAACTCAGTTAGTCCTGTACAGACATGACGCTGGTTTACTTTCCCACGCCAAAGCAGCAGCCAATACAACGCAGTCACCTGGCCCCTCTAGTGGCTCAGTCCGCTTGGCAGCTCGCGCTGCGTTTCGGCAAGCGCACTACCATTCATGGCCTAGACAGACTCCTCAGCGCCAGAGCCAGTAGGTGGGAGCGCTTTATCTGGCTGTGCACCTTTGTGAGTGCATTCCTGGGGGCGGTTTATGTGTGCCTCATACTCTCGGCGCGCTACAACGCTGCCCACTTCCAGACCGTGGTCGATAGTACTCGTTACCCAGTGTATAGAATTCCTTTTCCGGTGATCACGATCTGCAATCGCAACCGCCTCAACTGGCAGCGTCTATCCGAGGCAAAGTCAATGTTCATGGCAAACGTCACTGACTCCGCTCAGCTTTCGCTTTTCGAGCGCATCGTAGGCAGCTACGACGACGCCTACTTTGGCCATTTCCAGTCCTTCGAACGGTTGCGAAACCAGCCGACGCATATGCTGAACTATATTAATTTCAGCCAGGTGGTGGACTTCATGACCTGGCGGTGTGACGAATTGCTCGCAGACTGCCTGTGGCGGCACTACGCCTACAACTGCTGCGAAATATTCTTTAAGCGGCGCAGCAAGAACGGACTGTGCTGGGCGTTCAACTCCCTGGAGACCGAGGAGGGCAGGCGGATGCAGCTGCTGGATCCCATGTGGCCGTGGCGCACAGGGTCGGCGGGTCCTATGAGCGCCCTCTCCGCTCGGGTCCTTATCCAAAACTCGAAGCACTGGCCAGGCAGCAAGGATAAGGATGCATTGAAGGGTATCGATGTTATGGTAACCGAGCCCTTCGTGTGGCACAACAATCCGTTTTACATTCCCGCCAATACTGAGACAACACTGGAGATCGAGCCCATCATTTATTTCTATGACAATGACACCCGAGGAGTTCGCTCCGACCAGCGACAGTGCGTGTTTGATGTAAGTGGCAGAATAATGTATCTTAATTAAATTATTTTCTCATTTGAAGTTATTTCCAAAGACCGATAAGACTTTAACTTTTATGAATAATATTTACAAATATAACTATTCACAGCTTTGTGAACGATATAGTCGAGTGGCTCGACTATGACATAGCCGTTACTCAGCTTAATGGAGTGCGATGGAGAGAAATGGGAAACTAGACATTTTAACAAATTAGCAATTTTTATTTTAATGAATAGTGGAGTTTTATTGCTAAAGTTCGTTCTAGTTAGATCCCTAGTGTTAAAGTATTTTACAAAATGTATTTTCTTTTAACTACTGTTTTTTTCGGTTGCAGCCCCGCGAGCAGCGAAAGTGGACTTCGATTGGAAAATTTCGATTGGTCAAAACTGTGGCCGTATGAATGCGTTTCCAGGCTGCATCTTTTTATACCCGTTTCTCGTAAAATAAAAGGGTATATTGTATTCGGGAAAAGCATACAGGGAGAATGAAGCGTTTCCGACTTTAAAGTATATCAGTGGTGGATCTAGGATTTTGTTGTGGGGGGTGATACCACAACCATTTTTTTGTTGCATACTTTTTGAATACCAAAATTTCTTTAATTTTTACCCGAGTGGGGGGTGATATATCACCCATATCACCCACCTTGGATCCGCGCATGAAGTATATATATTATTGATCAGCATCACTAGACGCGTCGATCTAGCCATGTCCGTCTGTCTGTTTCTACGCAAACTAGTCTCTCAGTTTTAAAGCTATTGGAATGAAACTTTCTTAAAAGTCTTCTTCTATTGCAGGTAGTACATACATAAGTCGGAACCAGGCAGATCGGACAATTATATGCTATAGCTCCCACAGGAATAATCGGAAAAATAATGGAAAACAAATTTTAGCTGCGGTGTTTTTTGAAAGTTTACCTTCTCCTTTTGGGAATAATATTTATACCCTTGCAGAGGGTATTATGATTTCAGTCAGAAGTTTGCAACGCAGTGAAGGAGACGTTTCCGACCCCATAAAGTATATATATTCTTGATCAGCATCACTAGACGAGTCGATCTAGCCATGTCCGTCTGTCTGTCCGTTTCTACGCAAACTAGTCTCTCAGTTTTAAAGCTATCGGGCTAAAACATTCCCAAAAGTCTTCTATCTATTGCAGGTAGTATATAAGTCGGAACGAGCCGGATCGGACAACTATATCATATAGCTCCCATAAGAATAATCGGGGAAAAAAATGTAAAAACAAGAGAGAACGCTATAGTCGGGTTGGTGTCCCGACTATCTAATACCCGTCACTCAGCTAAAGGGAGTGTGAACGCTGTAGTCGGGTTGGTGTCCCGACTATCTAATAATTGTAACTCAGCTAAAGGAAGTGCGAGGGAGATGGAGATAACACTTTGATCAGGCCTAACTTTTTAACGAATGGTCCGATTTAAAAAATTTCTTCTACATTTCGATAGGTATTGATAAACACAACAAAACTGCATTCCTACTTTTCCGAAATATTTAAATTTTTAAAATCGTATATTAGCTATTGTGGGCGTTAGAGGGGGCGTGGCACCTTTTTGAAATAATCTTGCGCTGCGTAGGAACTCCTAGAATCTGAATGCAAAATGCCAATCTTCTAGCTTTTGTAGTTTCCGAGATCTCAGCGTTCATACGGACAGACAGACGGGCAGACGGACATGGCTATATCGACTCGGCGAGTGATCCTGATCAAGAATATATATACTTTATGGGGTCGGAAACGGTTCCTTCTAGCTGTTACATACTTTTGCACGAATACAATATACCCTTTTACTCTACGAGTAACGGGTATAAAAATGTATCTTGGGTGTTTTTGAACCTAGAACCTCCTACTTTTGGAAATGTCCTTTTTTATCTAATTCTGAATTTCGAATAAAATTTTTTCAATATCGGACGACTATATCATATACCTGCCATAGGAACGATCGAAAAATTAATGGGAATTTAATAGGAAATAAATTATTGCTTCGTTGACTTTTATTGTATTCTCTTCTACTCTGGGATATGAGTCTTATTAAATGTTTTCGAATTTCGATTTTAATTTTATCAATATCGAACTACTATATCATATAGCTGCTATAGGAACGATCGGAAAATTAGTGATTAATAGGAATTATCTGCAAGGGTATATAAGCTTCGGCTGGCCGAAGCTAGCTTCCTTTCTTGTTTTTATATATTTCTGCTCTGTCCATCCGCTGCCTCTCACGTACACTGTAGAACAGCGGTCTGCACACACACATCAATGAACTGTCCAGTTCAAATTACTCAAACAAATATAAAACAAGAAAAAACGCTATAGTCGGGTGCCCCGACTATCAGATACCCGTTACTCAGCTAAAGAGAGAGCGAGGGAGATGGAGATATAAACTTTGATCGGGCATAACTTTTTAACGAATGGTCCGATTAGAAAAATTATTATAAATTATTAATTGATAGGTATTGATAAACACAATAAAACTGCATTTTTACTTTTCCGAAATATTTAAATTTTTAAAATCGTTATAAGAGATTGTGGGTGTTAGAGAGGCGTGGCACCCTTTTGAAACAAACTTGCGCTGCGTAGGAAATACCAATCTTCTAGCTTTTATAGTTTCTGAGATCTCAGCGTTCATCCGGACGGTCAGACAAACATGGCTATATCGACTCGGCTAGTGACCCTGATCAAGAATATATGTATATACTTTATGGGGTCGGAAACGCTTCCTTCTAGCTGTTACATACTTTTGGACGAATACAATATACCCTTTTACTCTACGAGTAACGCGCTATGGGGCATTTGACCACTTTTGTTGCCCTAAATTAATAACCCGGTCAATTCAAAAGATATTGACTTGAAACTTTACCAGTCGCTATTTTTTATCCCTACGCATATTATATATGAGAATCATCGGACCGCTATATCATATAGCTGCCATAGAGATTATCATATTAACTTTTCTGTTTTTAGAGATAAACAAACTTTAAAAATAGCAATTATTTGAGTTTTTAAAACAATATTAAAAGTTTAGTACGAGTCGGACGACTATATCCTAAAGTTCTCAAAAAAAGGGCAAATGAAAGAATTTACTTTACATTGGTACGACTTAAAGACTTTACGACTTTTAAAGCCGCTAAAGTCCACCTAAGTTAGTCAATGACAAAGCTAAGTATTTCTACTCTATTTCGATAATAATTTAAAGCCAGAAAAGTCCTTACTTCCTTAACCATCAGTGCAAACGAGAGGAGTGTGTGAAATTTGAGGCTATGGTCTAAGAAATCAAATTACTGAAAAAGTGGCAATAAGTGGCGATTTTGACTGTCAATCGTGCTTAAATTTGTGCGTAGACAATTTGTAAATGGCGCATTAAAAAACTGTGCAAGTGTTTACCAAGTGCATTAAATGTCAGCTAAGTGACATTATAAACTATAACTATAATTATTCCCTTGCAGAGGGTATTATGATTTCAGTCAGAAGTTTGCAACGCAGTGAAGGAGACGTTTCCGACCCCATAAAGTATATATGTTCTTGATCAGGATCATTAGCCGAGTCGATCTAGCCATGTCTGTTTGTCTGTCCGTCTCTCTGTCTGTCCGGCAGTCTGTATGAACGCATTGTAAATGTCACTATTTTACCATTGCACATTGGGCCAGCGAGCCGATTTTTCGACGAAAATTTAAATTTTTCATAGAAAGTAAACCTTTTTTAATAATAAAATTTGAATAGTATATACTTTGACTAAAATGAATCAAAAGATTTTAATTGTATTGATGCATCCCTGAAATTTTGGCAGCCCTTCAAGTCAGCTGTTTGATTGCATGCGTGCAAAACTAAAAAGCGCGGGAAAGATTTTGTTTACTTACGAGCGTGCCAAAATTGTTGTGGTTTAAAATTACTGAAGTACTAAAATTATGGAAAAGAAAGCCAAATGTATGTCGAGTATTTGTATTAAAAAGTCTTTGTTCATGTTTGATAACGTGTTCTTTGTGTGCGTTTGTTGTAGATTATAACAAATTTTGTGCCAACTTGTGCCAAAAAGTAACTATGTGTCATTAAAGTGCAAAGTGTATATATACTAATTTTATTAAGCTTTTTTGCTCCATTTTGCCCCGATATGTATAAATCCCACATATTGTAGCAGACGTAATACAACTTTTGGAATCACCAAATTTGCTATATTCTTGTAAGATGAACAATAATAACAATGTTCCCGATTTTAATACTAGCAATAGTGATAGTGATTCAGATTCTGACTCTGAAAATCCGTTTTCAATAGAAATTGATGTAGAAGACGACTGAACATTTTTAAATGTAAAATACTTATTCAAAGTCATTTTGAATGCATTGTTATTTTTTACTTATTAATATTAAGGTTAAGTATTTAAAACATGAATTAAAAACATTTGTTGAATTAAACGAGTGCTAGCATTATTTATTACCGTACAAGTATCAATAAGAGGAAACCTATCTCATATGGGCGGCTGGGAGAGGCGTGGCCAGATCGGTCTGAAACTTAGATATATTTTTATGTGCATCGACAGTATCATACGTACCAAATTTGAAGAACCTAGCTTTAAAACTTTAATATTCGTCGAAAAATCGGCTCGCTGGCTCAATGTGCATTGTTTCAATTATTTTTCACAGCAAAATAGATCCTAACATGAAAATAGTAAAATCGTATATGGCGCAAAGTTAAAAATTGTTTTAAATATTTTTTTTATAGTAAATTCAACGATTTTTGTATTTCATTTGATTTTTTTTTTCACCCAGAATTTTTTGCTTATAATCAAAATTTTTTTTTTCCAGTGAGCACTTAAAGTAGTATATAAGTCGTTACGATCCGGATCGGACAACTATATCATATAGCTGCCATAGGAATAATCGGGAAAAAAATGTAAAAAATGTATATCTTGGGTGTTTTTGAACATATCACCTCCTACTTTTGGAAATAGGGGCTGTCCATATATTACGTAATCACCTAGGGGGGGGAAGGGGGTCAACCAAATGATTACTCTAGTGCAAAACAATTTTTTTTTTTGTATGAAGAATTGATTACATGGGGGGGGGGGGGTCAAATATCGCCAAAATGGTGATTACGTAATATATGGACAGCCCCATACCATTTTTTATCTAATTCTGAATTTCGAATAAATCAAAATCGGACGACTATATCATATAGCTGACATTGGAACGATCGGAAAATTAATGGGAATATAATAGGAAATAAATTATTGCTTCCTTGGTTTTTATTGTATTCTCTTCTACTCTGAGATATTCTCTTTTAAAATGTTTTCAAATTTCTATTTTTATTTTATCAATATCGAACTTAACTACTGTATCATATAGCTGCCATAGGAACGATCGAAAAATTAGTGATTAATAGGAATTATCTGCAAGGGCCTGCCGAAGCTAGCTTCCTTTATTTTTTTTTTTGTAATTAATAATTTAAAATTTTATTAATACAATGTTGTTATTAAAATAGTTAAGGAAATGTTAAATATGCTTCTTAAAAACTTTTTACTTACTCTGCCTTAGCCGGTTTTCGAAACGGGGTCCTTTCGCATCAAAGGTAGATGCCTTACCCATGATGCACCCAGTTACGCGCGAGTAGATAAGTTCTACTGAAATGTAAGGTTAACACGATCCGTAATATATGTATATAACTTTTTAAAATTAAAACTTCAACATTTTACTTATGCATTTTATGGAAATTTAATTTAATATTATTTATATCTTGACTTTCAAAATAATTTTGTCGAATAAACTTTTTATTCAAAATAAAGGATTTATATTCCGGATAAATTGTGAAAGTATTTAATCGGATCATACAACAACATTGATTATACTATGTATATAACTTACTATTTATAATAATAACAAGAGAGAACGCTATAGTCGGGTGCCCCGACTATAATGAGCCATAACTTTTTAACGAATGGTCCGATTTAAAAAATTTCTTCTGCATTTCGATAGGTATTGATAAGCACAACAAAACTGCATCTTTACTTTTCCGAAATTTTAAATTTTTAAAATCGTATACAAGCGATTGTGGGCGTTAGAGGGGGCGTGGCACCTTCTTGAAACAAACTTGCGCTGCGTAGGAACTCCAAGAATCTTCATGCCAAATACCAATCCTCTAGCTTTTTATAATTTCCGAGATCTCAGCGTTCATACGGACAGAACGACAGACAGACGGACAGACAGACATGGCTAGATCCACTCGGCTAGTGATCCTGATCAAGAATATATATACTTTATAGGGTCGGAAATGCTTCCTTCTAGCTGTTACATACTTTTACTCTACGAGTAACGGGTATAAAAATATTTGATTTCACTATGCGTTTTTTTCCAGTGTATAAAAGCTAGAAGATTGGCATTTTGCATACAGATTCTACAAGTTCCTACGCAGCGCAAGTTTGTTTCAAAAAGGTGCCACGCCCGCTCTAACGCCCACAATCGCCTTACATTCGAACATCATCAGCATACATGTCTACTTCACAGTTTGACATTTTACTAGGTAAATCATTTACATACACTAAGGACAGTAAGGGACCTAGAAATTTTTTAAATCGGACCATTCGTTAAAAAGTTATTGGTGATCAAAGTTTATATCTCCATCTCCCTCGCCGAGTGACGGGTATTAGATAGTCGGGACACCAACCCGACCATAGCGTTCTCTCTTGTTAAAATATGTATTGTGAGGAGTTGAGTAACTCCCCACAAATGAAAGCAACAATAATTGCGGATGGCCGGCCGCTTACCAGTTACGGCGAATTAGCGTAGTAGCGGCGCGGCAAAGAGAGAATGGAGAGAAACTCACTAATAGAGAGTTTGGAGATCAAGCAGCGGAGAGAGAGAGTTTGGAGATCGAGAAGTGTAGAGTGAGAGTTTGGAGACTTCGAGGTCGACAGAGAGAACTCTGACAAGAGAGTTATGGCGGAGAGTGAGAGAGTGGAGACTTCGCGGGCAGAGCCAGAGTACCGTGTGTGCAAAAGGAAATAACGGAACTGCACCGGACTTTGGACTCTGCCGTGGACTTTGGACCAGGAGGACAAGTGCCACATCTCAGCAACGGAGCGGCACACAGGCGTGCCACATGCACCAGAGAAATCAGCGGGACGGCAGCAACACACAGAAATACAATTTAAGGCCGTGCGTGAAGGACAATTGGGTTAAACAGGAACTAGGGACTTTGGACCCGGAGTGGAGAGATGCCGCGGGCAGAGCGCAAAGGGGAAATAACGGTTCCCGGAGGCCCTATATAAAGCCGCCGGGCGCTGGCAGCTGGATCAGTCGATCACGATCAGTCAACCTATCAAGATCAGTCAAGATATCAAAGTGAGCAAGTCAGCTAGTACAGTGAACTACAAGTAAACAACACAAGTCGAATCGCCGGAAGCAGCGCCGTGGGAGCCTACAAGGAGCAAGATCGCTACGTCGAGACGTTCGGATCACCAGGAATCTCCGAATTGAGACACAGGTAGCTGAGGTCCAAAGGGCATCACACGGCTAGGTCAAGGCGATCCGTTTTCAATTCTGTCTCTACTAAATCCTCGCATCTCGCCTGGAGAGGCGACCAGAGTTTGAGCGGTGTAAGCCTGCGACAAAAAGCGTGAAACTCGGGGAGAAACCTATCTAGACCCAGTGTGCCTTGCCTAAGCAGGTCCTGGCGCGATCAGCCAGAAGGGAGATCGGTCAATCGTTTGTGGTCTCAAGTGGAGAACTCCAGAAGAGGCCTACGGTTTCAGTCGTGTAGTTCCGGAGCGGCGTGTTTCTGAACCCCGAGTGAAACGAGCCAGAAGGGAGATCGGTCGAGCGTTTGTGGCCTCAAGTGGAGAACTCCAGAAGAGCCCTACGGTTGAGTCGTGTAGTCGCGGATCGGCGTACGACCACGATCCCGAGTACCATCCGGGACAGAGCAAGGGACAGGTGGTGGCATCGACAGGAGAGATTCCTTGAGATCGCGGCCTCTGTTCACCCTAGTCTGAGAACGGTTCCGCTTAACTAAACCCGTGCAGCTGATCTCCTGGCGAGTCCAGGGCGCTACGAGTAGTCGTCGATCCACCGCATCAGGGACGAGCAACGCCAAGCGTCTTCAGGAAGCATCAGTGACTTCAGGAAGCGTCAGCGTCTTCAGGGAGCTTCAAGGATCTTCAGGGAGCTTCGAGTTGAAAGCGTCGAGGGAGTTACAAGGAGCTACAGAACCGGAGCACTCGGTAAACGAGGAGAGCACCGAGTCATCAAGGCGACCAGGAGTCGTCGACGGCCACGAGCGGCCATATCAAGATTACTGTACTGTTACACCCGTAATAAACCCACTAAGAACCCGCAAATTCTGTGCTTTCTCACTGATCTACTGGGCGGTCACGTTTTATATAAATTTGGTGGGACGAACACACAACTATACTAAGCTAGCCGCACGAATCTCGTAGCGAGCAGACATTGTATTGTATTGTATTTATTAAGCAATGGACTGCTTGTAAAACATTTATAAATATACATTTTGTATTTAAGAATCTAGAGCGCCAAACCACATAAGGGGAATTTTTTAGCGATATGCCCCTGCTCACATCGAGTGGTAGGCACATTGGATTACATATTTGAGGAGTTGACAGGCCAACAGTGTTTTTGGTGCAGGCCTATGGGCATTAAATTGTGTTAATATAGATGTATATAAGCATATCTGCATACTTAGTTTTCGCCTTTAACGGGTGGTATTTGTGTAATCGCGGTTTGAAAAAAATAGCAACATTTTATGTTTTGATATAAGATATCTTCGAGGGTCAGTACTCAATAGTATTAAAAAATATGTCAACAAATTTCTTAGATGTCCTTCTACATAATTGCATTTAAGGTTCCATCATAATTTGAGTCAATCAAAGCCTATGAGCCATTTAAGTAACTTGTTCACCTCTATTCACAACCAACTTGATGCGGTGAACAGACTAAAAAAATACAACGAAAAATATGTGCCTCAAAACATTGTGCAGGCATCTAGAGGCGTCTTTACCCGAATTTTTGAGATAAATATCAGCCTTGTACGTCGAAGGATGGAATTTATAGAATTTTTTCCATACGAACGTGAAAAGTAACAAGTATTTTTAAGTCACTCTTACGTCACGAGTTTGTCGCCATTTTACGCAGTAGGCTTTTTAAAGGTAACAGTAGCGTAGCCTTAAAATTTTGAGGGGGAGCTTTTTAATAGGCATACTAACCCCTTGAAAATATAATTTTTCGATGCTCGGCGCCTACTGATAGTCAAATTCAAAGTGAAATTTGTACGAATGTGTCAGATATTTATGTTAAATGAGATTTCAAAATACTTGTTACTTTTCACGTTCTTAATGGGTACAAACTTAAAGTTTACATCCCACCGAATAAAACAAAGCGAGTATGGCTCAAATCCATGGAAAATTGCATTTATGGTGGATTTTTAAAGTTCGGATTTTTCTACTTTTTTCGGTTGACAATGTTTAAATTTTAGTTTTATCCTTGGCGGCGACATGTAAACCAAAATGAGTGGTGATGGCAGCCGGGTCAAAAAATAGCTAAATCAGATTTTTAAAAGCTAGAAAATTATAAAAATGAATTTAATTTTTAAAAATTCCTTAAAAAATATAAAATTATTAGAAGTAACTTTGGCGACGCTTCTAGAAGTGCCGCCGTAGTGGAACATTTCTTCCCGAAGGGGGTGACTTCGGAGATCCGAATGCGATATCGCGGAAGTCACTTCTGGAAGTTACTCAGAAGACACTTGTAGAAGATACCTAGAAGACCCTTTCCCAATTGCAAAATGGTTAAAAGGAAAATATGTTTATTTGTACTTATTTTTCATTTTTATTCTTTCAACACATTTGTTGAAAGATATAATTAGGTAAGCATTGCGGCATGTGAACACGGTCCATAAGCTTGTAGGAAATGGTGTTGTATTATTTTATTTAATTCCAGTTCCGTGGTCTATGAAAATTTCTAAAACAACAAAAAAGTAATTAATATTGTGTCATAAAAATCGGAGAAGGTATTTATCTTTTATATTCAAATAAGTGGCGTATAGTTAAGTTTTCGGTTTGCCCAGAGTTTCCTTTAAACATCGTTTTCTTTAACCAATTTTATTTTTGATGTAAATAAATATTAAAGTTTTTAGTTTTCAACCGTAAGCGGTATGTAATATTTAAAAAATAACAGGTTCACTCCGATCACACTGATCACAAAGAAATCTCGAAACGAACTGACGCTTAAATTCGAAATACAATGTGCGAAGGTCAAAGAGAAAAAAGGGTAGTTTTCAGGTATAAAGAGAGAGCCAAGAGCGGACTGTACTTCTTCACGATCGCAACCCTTTTTATGTTGTCAAATGTGTTCTATCGTTCTTCTATCGTCCAGAAGTGCCTTAGAAGTTACTTCGCCACGATCGCGACCCTTTTTGTTTTTGTAAAATGTGTTCTATCGTATTTCTATCGCCTAGAAGTGTCTTAGAAGTTACTTCTTCACGATCGTGACTCTTTTTGTTTTTTTTAAATGTATTTCTATCCTCCAGAAGGGACTAAGAAGTGACTTCTTCGCGATAGATGTATATTTTGTTTTTGTAAAATGTATTCTGTCGTGTTTCTATCTTCCAGAAGTTACTAAGAAGTGACTTCTGGACGATAGGCGATAGAAATATCGCCTCTTTGCTTGCAGGGACGAACAAAAAAAGAGGATTGTGCTTGTGATTGTGTGTGATAATGAATAAAATTAAGGAATACAATTGCATAAATGGTCCAGACACTTTTTGAAATGTGTGTGGTAAATTTATTATGAGCAATACATTTCGACCCTTTGACAGTGAGGTAAAATATCGATATTTCCTCTACTTTCGCATTAAACCAAATCTTGAAGAGGCTTGGACACCGAGGAGAATTGGCGAATATTGCCGCTTGACATTACCTAAATGGAGTGAAGGCAAACGGTATGTTTTTGTTTACGATGCTTTTTTGAAAGGTCCATTATTGTTTTCTTGACATAGATGCTACATGAAGTTTGACACACCAATGATGTGGAGAAAACCATCTTGTCATGTAACAGATTGCTACTTTTGCCTTAGTAAATGCTTAGGCATCGGAAAGAACGCAAAATGGAAATACGCGAAAGTGCGCTCAGTGACACTTCCCAAAATTCATTCCGCTAATGCCCCATATAATAGATAATAGAAGATCTTTATAGAAACCGTCATGAAGATTACTCTAAGTACCCGGCTGCCATCACCACTCATTTTGGTTTACATGTCGCCGTCTAGGATAAAACTAAAATTGGAACTTTGTCAACCGAAAAAAGTTAAAAAATCCGAACTTTAAAAATCCACCATAAATCCAATTTTCCATGGATTTGAGCCATACTCGGCTTGTTTTATTCGGTGGGATGTAAACTTTAAGTTTGTACCCATTATGATTTTTCAACGGATTTATTTCGAGTTTTTACGATACATACAGCCGACTTACAGTGGACCAAAAAACGCATTTTTCATCTTTGTCGAGCTGCTGCGCTGCCATTACTTATCCAATCATATTGATTTGTATGGAAAAGTTAAGCTCTGATCCATTGACTTAAAAATTAAACAAAAACTGGCCCAATTGGGTGGATATGTGCCGAGATATTGGATGAAATTCGAAAAAAGTCCGATATTTAACATTTTGAACTTTAAAAAATCTTTAAAAAAACTGTGCCATCGAAAAAAAAATTGCTGGTATTTTCGTGATTTGGGGGTCTAACACTAACAGAATTTTCCATCAATTGCTTTGGAGCTCTCCAAGAATATTATTTTGTAAACTAGTGTAATTTGTCATCTGACCAGCCAAAATTGAAATTGGCCTATATTCATTTGCATATTTTAAAACCGGTATAATTTTATCTAATTTCCAAGATCCGGGAAATATTGATTGTTTCAAGCCAGTATTATATATAAGTATTCGTGTTTGAATTGCAACCCGTTTTAGTTCAGTATATTTAAAACTTCATGCCTATTTAAATGCGCAAAAAAATATGCAACACTTTGGTCAAAATAATTCGTATTACATATATTTTAAGTAAAATATTTTTCTCAATATTTATTATACCCCTTACTCGTAGAGTAAAGGGTTGTTTTGTATTCGTGCAAAAGTATGTAACAGCTAGAAGGAAGTGTTTCCGATCCCATAAAGTATATATATTCTTGATCAGGATCACTAGCCGAGTCGATCTGGCCATGTCTGTCTGTCCGTCTGTCTGTATGAACGCTGAGATTTCGGAAACTATAAAAGCTAGAAGATTGGCATTTTGCATGCAGATTCTAGGAGTTCCTACGCAGCGCAAGTTTATTTCAAAAAGGTGCCACGCTTCCTCTAACGCCCACAATCGCTTATGTATATACGATTTTAAAAATTTTAATATTTCGGAGAAAAAAATGCAGTTTTTTTGTGTTTATCAATACCTATCGAAATACCTTTGAAGAAATTTTTTAAATCCGACCATTTGTTAAAATGTTATACCTGATCAAAGTTTTATCTCCATCTCCCTCGCACTCCCTTTAGCTGAGTAACGGGTCGTGGCATCCGACTTAAGCTTTCTCTCTTGTTTTAAGTAACTTATTGTAATTTACTTTTTAAAATTGTCCAATTCGGCACGTTGCAATATACACTGTCTATGAAAGCAAGAAGATTACCTATATTGCTGAAGCGGACCGAAAAAGAACATTTTACAAAATGAATTTATTTAACCGAATTAATACAAAATGTCTGTCACAAAATTCTATATGTCACTTTCGCGCGATCGCTACGTTAATTTATTTCGTAAATAGATTGTTTTTTGTGATATATTAATAAAGAAATACACATTTTTTTAAAATGTTTAACTGGTACCAGTATTTTTTTATTTACTTGCCTAATTTTAAAAAAATGTTCCCTCATTTTGTTCCCCAATCGTCTTTGTCTCATGTTTTAAGATTTTTTATGATTGTAAAAATTAACTTGTGTAGCTTAATTCCATATTGCTTATTTCTAAACTGTGCAATTTGGATACCCGAAGGATGAACAAAACAGTAAGGACTTTAAGTCTCTGCAAGGCTACGTTTACATGATCGAAAATTGCCTATCCGAGTGTCATCAGGAGTACTTAGTGCGTTACTGTAATTGCACAATGGATTTGCTGTTTCCACCGGGTGAGCTCATAATCCAACCATCGTTTTCAATTCTTTTAACATTTGATTCTTCTGGAAAGGTCAATATCGGTCATGCCGTGCGCAGGATTTGCTTTGCTTGGCAGAGAACAATGGTTAGTAAGAACCAACCATCGACAACAAAGTAGGGTTGTTAAAACATCGATAGTGGGCACTATCGATGTTTTTGGCTATCGATGGTGGTCACTATTGATTTCATCGATAGTATCAAAAATTAAAGAAAATAAAAAATAAATTACAAAAATTATGTAAAATAATAAACAAAAAAATATTTGAAAATTTATGCTTGTATCATAAAACTTATAAGAAAAACAACGATCTTAATTTTACTGCGAAACAAAATTAATGTTAAGCCCTAACAATGGAAAAACCGTCGTGTCTTAAAAAATATACTTTAAAATAATTAAGAATAGTATCGATAGTGCTATCGATTTTTTTTACCAACCCTACAACAAAGCTCCTTCTACAATCCATAACTTTTACCCGCAGATTTCCTTGTCTACTCCCACCAGCCAGGCGAAATGGAATTTGTGAGCAATAACTTCAAGGGAATGTCCTGCAAATGCTTTCGCAACTGTTACTCCCTTAACTACATTAGCGATGTACGCCCAGCGTTTCTGCCGCCGGACGTTTATGCAAATGCCTCATATGTGGATTTGGATGTACATTACCGATTTGAAACTATTATGGTCTATCGCACAAGCCTCGTCTTTGGCTGGGTAGACTTAATGGGTTAGTACAAATCATATTGCTTTTTATAGTCTAGTCACACTATGTGGGGTAACCTATCGAGTGAGCCAGTAACCCGATTACTCCAAAAAAGTGTTTCCACTGGGTTAACTCCAAATATTTTTTTTTTGTATTAAGTTACTCTCAACCTCGAGCAGCTGAGAGCCTCCAAGTATTGAGTAATTACAACTAGTGTTTGTTGATTTGTTGTTCATTTTACAAGGGATGGTCCTTCAACGATAGGAAATGAATAGAAAATATACCTAAAAAGACAAAAAAATACTCCGAAATACCAAAGACCCTAAAAGTACCTCACTTTTGCCCACATCTAGTTACCTACACACAACCTATATAAAAAAAACAGGGTCATGTCAATAACCCCATAACTCCATAACTTCACCCTAGTATAAATACTATTTATTAAATAGGCTATTAGGGCTGGTACTCAACCCAACAAAAAGTCGTCCAAAACCAAAAACTTCATATATTGGGTCGGCAAGAAAGTCATGTCGTTTTTTTTAGTAATCGTTTTTAATCTAATTTATTTACGACTAAATGAGCACCAGGGTCACACTTTTTAGTATCGTTTTTAAGCTTATTGTCTTAGGTACTATCGATGAAAATGTGGTAATTATTCGATAACATTTGTGGAAGCTATAGCAAATTAAACATGGAGGATCAAAGTGAGCATTTTCGGCATATTTTGCTTTTTTACTTCCGAAAAGTAAAAAAAGCGGTCGAAGCTCGCGAAAAATTGTTCGAAGTGTATGGTAAAGATGCCATGAGTGATCGCCAATGTCAGCGCTGGTTTGCCAAATTCAGGCTTGGAGATTTTGGAGTTAAAGACGCCCCACGTTCTGGTTGACCATCGGACGTTTTTGACGAACAAATTCAGGCTTTGCTGGATGAAAACCGGCGTTATTCAACGCGGGAGATGTCAGAGAAGCTCAGTGTGTCGCATACAACGGTTGAAAACCATTTGAAGAAACTTGGCTACGTAAGCAAGCTCGATGTTTGGGTTCCGCATAACTTAAAGGAAATTCACCTAACTAACCGTATCAATATCTGCTATTCTCTGCTGCAACGAATTAAAAACGATCCTTTTTTGAAGCGGATCATTACTGGCGACGAAAAGTGTGTTGTTTACAATAATGTCCAACGAAAAAGATCATGGAGCAAGAAAGATGAGCCAGCGCAAGCCACATCAAAGGCCGATATCCATCAGAGGAAAGTTATGCTGTCTGTTTGGTGGAATTGGAAGGGTGTAGTGCAATTTGAGCTGCTGGGACGGAATGAAACCATTAATTCAGATGTGTACTGTCGCCAGCTATCCAATTTGGCAGAAAAAATTAAAGAAAAGGAGCCGGCACTAGCTAATCGCAAGGGTATAGCCTTTCACCATGACAACGCTAGGCCCCACACATCTTTGGTCACTCGGCAAAAATTAACGGAGCTGAATTGGGAAGTGCTACCACATCCACCTTATAGTCCGGACTTAGCACCTTCAGATTACTATTTGTTTCGCTCTCTTCAAAACTCTTTGAATGGTAAAAACTTTGATTCAGATGAGGCTGTCGAAAACCACTTGTCTCGATTCTTTGCTGGAAAAGACCAAAAGTTCTTCGAGCGCGGAATAATGCAGCTGCCCGAGAGATGTTCATTAGTGGTCGAACAAAACGGCCAATACATAATTGATTAATTATAAGTCCTGATATAAATAAATCATCTTTGAAAATATTGAAAAAAACGACATCACTTTCTCGCCACAAAATTTTTGGTGGCAAAATTTTGGTTGAAGTTTTTGGACGGCAGTGCTCACAAAAAAAAAAAAACTAAAATACTGCTCAAGAAATAATTCATTTTATATATTTCTTGAACTATCGATCATTTCCGATAACAACCTAATTAAATCCTTAACGAATATCGGTAAAATACACTCTCAAAGGCAGAAGGACTAATTACAATGACTATCGAGTACTTTAACAATGGATAATACGGTTGATTTCGCTTGTTAAATACAAACTAAAAATTTGAATTTTAGGTTTGTTTGGGTTTTTGAGCCAGTGTGACCGAAAAATAACGCACGGATATTACCAAATTAATCAACACTGGACCATCAAGAAATAAGTGACTGAAAATAGTATTTTTTTTGGGCCAGTTTTTGTTAGGTTGAGTACTAGCCCTTAGGGCCGTTTTGTCGTCCGTCCTGCAAAGTAGAATTTAGCTAATGCATTCCATTATAATGGAAGGATAAATTTATCCAGGCGGTAAATCGGGTTTGGTTTTCTCGTCCGTCATTTAAAACTCCAAATAAAAGGCGAACTAATTTGAGACAAGGTGGCAACCCCACAACAGAAGAGTTAACTAATTGTCAAAAATTAGTCGAAAAACTATCGAAAAATACCATAAAACAGTCCCACTAACAGTTGATAATATAAACAAAATTTCAAACTAATAAATAACCAAGGTCGGCAGAAAAAAACTCGCGATAAAAATTATACCGATAAACAGGAGACAATTCTTGTAGAACAGTTATAAGAAAACTGCCGCTTCCATAGAATCTATGTGCTATTAGAAGCTTAACCCATGGCTGTATTGTCGTTTCCCTGTAATAATGGTTTTTGATTATATGGAATTAGTTAAACCAAATGAATACACTTACTTCATTACTTTAAATTCAAGTCGCAAAACAATTTTTTGCAAAACAAATAGCACCGTGCTTTTACGCAAGCGAAACCTTTTAACAAATTCTTTATCACTGTAATGTTCGAAGTAATTTCTTTGACCTTGATATTTGCGTAGATAAGTACGCACATCAGACAATTCGACGATATCCCACGATATCTTGTTTATCGCTCCGTTGTCCCGGCAGGCAAATTGAAGTACGGACGAGAAAACGGCCCTTAGAAAAATATTCCCTTTAGGAGTATGGACTAATCGGGGTAAACAGGGATAGTAATTCTTATGATTTTTAAAATAAAAATTAGAAAATAATAATTGTTTTTTGATTTTTATAATAAAAATTGGAAAATAAGACTTATTTTCCATTTTTTAAAAATTAAAAATAAAAAGTTTTCCTTTTTTCCCGTTTGCCGAGCCAAACTAAGTAAGTGGTATTTTTCCCATATATTTTGGACGCTGGTTTGGCCTTCAATTTTTATTACTATGGACGGCAGTCTATGTAGTGACGAAGCGCACCAGGAGAGTGTGCGAAGGCGACTACTATATATACACGAAGAAATGAAAATCTGCTGTGATAGTCCGATCGTAATGAGTAATACACCAAATTAAAGGTATTGCTAAAAGTTAAAGGATTGCATACCAAGACCTCAAGAAAATCAATTGGTTTGGGAGGGAGAGCGGTGAAAGTGTAAAAGTGAAAATTTAGAAATTTGGATCTGTTGGGGCCGGTGGGGATAATTGGCCTCCCGGACTACGTTAGTTGTATTCCTACTGAAAATGCGCTTAATATGAGGGTTCAAAAGTTATAGCCAAAATAAGATTTTCTTCTTCTTCCCAAAATGAAAATTTAATTCTGTTTGTCAGTTTGTCCAAAACATGTTTTTTAAGTTTTGAAAATTTGATTTGACGTACATCACATCGATATAAAAAACTTTTGTTCTACCACTTTTGGAAAAAATCGCTAGTTTAGCGGGAAAACAGCTATAAATAGCTAAATTTCGGCCCGCCCTGGCAAACTATTCCAGCCTTTTTCCCTTCACAGGCATTTTCTATTGCAGCATGCCGAATGAGAAAATATTAGAAAGTCTATTTAATGACGAGTGTAATAATTTTTCGTCACAAATGTTGATATCAGAACTTTTGTATGTTCAAGGTGCGATTGTCACTAGTTTTTTACCTCGTTAAGAGGTGTTTTTATTTGATACCTGTTACTCGTAGAGTAAAAGGGTATATTGAATTCGTGCAAAAGTATGTAACAGCTAGAAGGAAGCGTTTCCGACCCTATAAAGTATATATATTCTTGATCAGCATCACTAGCCGAGTCGAACTAGCCATGTCCGTCTGTCCGTCTGTCTGTCTATATGAACGCTGAGATCTCGGAAACTACAAAAGCTAGAAAAGTTATGCCCGATCAAAGTTTTATATATTCATCTCCCTCGCACTCCCTTTAGCTGAGTAAGGGGTATATGATAGTCAGGGCACCCGACTATAGCGGTCTCTCTTGTTTTTGTTTACATGTCGCTGCCTGGGATAATCGGAAAAATGGGAACTTTAAAAATCCACCATAAATAGGGGAGAGGTCTGTAGGTTGGGACGGTCTGTAAGTTGAGACACTCAATTTTCTCAAAACTTTTCCACTAAAAAAATTTTTTTTTATTTTCTTTATGGTAGTCCTTTTTATTGACAAAACTTTTGGGGAAAACATTATAAGCCAGGCTCTAGCCAGATTTATGTTGTGAGAGTCGTGTAAAATTTTTCACCAAAAAGTATTTGTCCACTTTTTTCAAAATTCCATTAAAAATTAATAACGTGCTTAAATTAACTTTGTAAGAGATTTAAAACATTAGTAATTTAACTGTTAACAAATTAAAAAAAGAATCAGCTTAATGTGACAGTCAGAAAAGAAGTTATTACTTTTTTCCCGAAACATCCCATTTTGTGTAAGTTGGGACACTTTGAGCGTGTAAGTTGAGACACCCGTTTTTCATACAAAAAGGCCTTAGCCCGACAGATGTCGCTTTCTGCCTAGTACATTTTCTTGATATTAGGGGAAAAGTGAATGTTCAATGAGCCTTTTGGTTTTAATTGTTATTTGGTCTAAGTTCTTAAAAATGGATGGGAAATAATTTAAGACGAACTAAAATTGATTAAATTAACATAAATAAATAGTTTTTAAAAGTTTGAAGTACTTTTGGTGTGAGTATTATTAACTTTTAAAAGTGTCCCAACTTACAGACCTCTTTTCCAAAATGTCGTTTTTTAACACTTTTCCCTAAGGAAAAGAAATTTTTTTTTTTGGTTTTTTTAAAGCTAGTAGACTAACCTTTCGATCAGTACCAAATGCGTGAAGTTTCATAAGTGAATGTCGAAATGACAGATTAAAAACAAAAGGTGTACCAACCTACAGACCTCTCCCCTATTAATGTCCTTTTAGTCTGTCTTGTTTTACCAAAGAATGCAAATAACACACAAAAAACGCGTCTTGTTTTTCTCACTTTCGAACTCACACTGACAGCGCAATAGCTGCGTCTCCTCGCGATAGGCACATTTCGAACTTGGAAAATATAAGTTCGAACTTCAGAAATCGATAAAGGACAATTATTGCTATCAATATGACCCTTGTGTCATTAAAATTACAATATTTCTTATGAAGGTAAAATTTTTTGAGAAATGCGGTATACTCTTGACACTCATTTGGGATAAATTTGACCCCAAAAATTTGATCCTAGGGGTAGTGACATTTTGAACCACAAGTATTAAATTGACACTCAGGATTTTTTGTTTTGGGTGCAGACCGACCTCAGGGATTACGGCGATTCAGCTGTTCTTGAGCCGAGGGAGGAACGTCGCCGACCAGGCGAGCCGCTACAGCCAGCTGACGAAGAAAACAATTCCAGCGAGAAGAAAAACTTAATAAAGTTTTCCGATTTGTCCCAATCGGATATCTCTGCATTTTCTTGGATCACGGGCAGTCACGCAATACAAATTTGGTGGGACGAACACACAATATCTCTGAGCTAGTCGCGGCGTTTACGTAGCGATCAAACAGTTGAAAACGGTTCGTTCCAGTTTTCGAATTTCGATTTTAATTTATCAACATCGAAATATATCATATAGCTGCCATAGGAACGATCTGAAAATTAGTGTTTAATAGGAATTATCTGCAAGGGTATATAAGCTTGGGCTGGCCGAAGCTAACTTTCTTTCTTGTTATACCCGTTACTCGTAGAGTAAAAGGGTATATTGTATTCGTGCAAAAGTATGTAACAGCTAGAAGGAAGCATTTCTGACCCTATAAAGTATATACACTCATAGAAATTTTCCGGTAAAATCGCCCTAAAATGGGGGTCAATGGCGACTAGGCAACAAAGTAAGGGCAAATTACCCTAAAAATACGGGTGAATTAGTCATACATTAAGGGCAATTTTTCTTAGATCTAGGGCGATTTTTCTATTTTTGAAGGTAATTGCCATGAAAATAAGAAATGAGACCTTTAAACCGAAGGCAGTTTTTCGTAAATCTAGGGCGTTGTTCAACATTTAGAAGCGAACATTCTTGGAAATAAGAAAAAGACCTCTACATTTCATGCAGTTATTCCAATATGTAGGGTGTTTTTTCTTATATTTAGGGTTTTTTTCTATTTTTGAAGGCGAATCGAGCTCTTAAGTGACTCCAAGCTTCTTCAAATGGTTTATAACGGATTGATGGCTTAAGCCAAGCTCTTGAAATTAAATTAAATTTTAGAAAATCGCCATTAAAATGAAATTTTTTCTTAATTTTAGAACATTTTCTGAATTTCAGAAATTGTTTTCTTGAATCTAGGAAAAAAGACCATAGAAACAGAATTTGATGAAAAACTTTTCTTAAATTTAGGAAAATTATTTTTATACCCGTTACTCGTAGAGTAAAAGGGTATATTGTATTCGTCCAAAAGTATTTAACAGCTAGAAGGAAGCGTTTCCGACCCCATAAAGTATATATTCTTGATCAGGGTCACTAGCCGAGTCGATATAGCCATGTCCGTCTGTCCGTATGAACGCTAAGATCTCGAAAACCACTCCCTTCAGCTAAAGGGAGTGCGAGGGAGATGGAGAGAGAAAACTTTGATCACGCATAACTTTTTAACGAATGGTCCGATTTGAAAAATTTCTTCTACATTTCGAATGCAAAACTGCATTTTTACTTTTCCGAAATATGTAAATTCTGTAAAAGCATTATAAGCGATTGTGGGCATTAGAGGGGCGTGGCACCTTTTTGAAATAAACTTGCGCTGCGTAGGAACTCCTAAAATCTGCATGCAAAATGCCAATCTTCTAGCTTTTATAGTTTCCGAAATCTCAGCGTTCATACAGACAGACAGTCAGACAGACATGGCTAGATCAACTCGGCTAGTGATCCTGATCAAGAATATATACTTTATGGGGTCGGAAACGCTTCCTTCTAGCTGTTACATACTTTTGCACAAATACAATATACCCTTTTACTCTACGAGTAACGGGTATTATAACCTTAAACAAAAGATGGTTTTGTGCATAACTTTTTAGCTATCGCATATACATAAATAGTGTTAAGAAGGCGTTTATTGTACTTCAAAATACCTTTAAAATAAGGTAAAGCAAAAGTCTGTAGCTTAAGTATTTCATGGGCTTTCGAAATTTAGCCATTTATAGCTGTTTTTCCGCTAAACTAGCGAGTTTTTTCAAAAATGGTAGAACTAATGTTTCTTATATCGAGCTGTTTAACACCATATAAAATTTCCAGGACTTTAAACCAAGGTTAAACTAACAGACTGACAAGCTGACAACAGAATTAAATTTTCATTTTGGGAAGAAGAAGAAAATCTTTTCTTGGGTCTAACTTGTGAACGGAGCTTAGGATTTCACGATATGACACTTCATTCAACTCGTATTTTTAATAGGAATACAACTAAAATAATGCGTGGGGGCTTTTATCCCCACGTGTCCCAACAGGTCCAAATTTCGAAATTTTCACTTTTTCACTTTCACCGCTCTCTCCCAAGCCAATTGATTTTCCTCAAGTCTTGGTATGCAATCCTCATAGTTTTTGCGATACCTTTCGATAGGTGTATCACTCATTATGATCGGACCATCACAGCAGATTTTTATTGCTTCGTGTATATATAGTAGTCGCCTACGCACACTCTCCTGTGATTCCAAAAAGAGTAACAAAATGTGTGGACTACTCTTAACAATATATCCCAAAAGACGAAGAAAAATTGTGATTTTCTTAAATTAAAGATACCGCAAATACCAGAGCTGATGGACTATAGGTGTAGTGGAAAATTATGCTTAGAAAAGCCTAATTTATTGAAATAAAATGGTGACACGCCTGGACACCGCAAAATTTTGCCGGCCTGTGTTATTGATCAGGATTACTAGCCGTCTGTCCGTCCGTTTCTACGCAAACTAGTCTCTCAGTTTTTAAGCAATCGGGATGAAACTTTCCCAAAAGTCTTCTTTCTATTGCAGGTAGTATATAAGTCGGAACGAGCCGGATCGGACAACTATATCATATAGCTCCCATAGGAATAATCGGGGGAAAAAATGTAAAAAAAATATATGTTGGGTGTTTTTGAACCTAGAACCTCCTACTTTTGGAAATGCCATTTTTTATCTAATTCTGAGTTACGAATAAAATTGTTTCAAAATCAAACGACTATATCATATAGCTGCCATAGGAACGATCGGAAAATTAATGGGAATATAATAGGAAATAAATTATTGCTTCGTTGACTTTTATTGTATTCTCTTCTACTCTAGAACATGACTCTTTTTAAATGCTTTCGAATTTCGATTTTAATTTTATCAATATCGAACTACTATATCATATAGCTGCCATAGGATTGATCGGAAAATTAGTGATTAATAGGAATTATCTTCAAGGGTATATAAGCTTCGGCTGGCCGAAGCTAGCTTCCTTTCTTGTTAATGATCGGATTTATGCCGGTCCAAATTGAATTTTTTCCCTTTTTTTAGACTTTGACGCGGTGTAGCTTCTAAACTAATGACTGGAACTCAATGCTGTGTATAAGAAGTCATTCTATTACCTGTAAAATAAGTCTAAGATGACCAAAATCGGTTTACCAGAACAAAAGATAAAATATAAAAATGGGCAAAAAACGTTTTTTACACTTAAAAAAAAATTGAAACCATAAAAAAAATTATAAGTGCCCATTTCTTAATCAGGGAGATGTTCTTTACCAGAAAATTAAGGTTGTCTTCAATTAGGGTGACGCACAGTGGGGCGAAAAAGCCAAAAGTCTGCCTTAAATCAGCGGAGCCCTATAGCGAATATCTTTTGATGGGGTATTGTTAAAGGCATTATGTAAAAAAACATCAAAAGGTAAATTTTTTTAGTGCAAATTTTTTGTTGTAGAAAATTTTTAGGAAAAAAAAAATTGTTTTTTTAAGAAAAAAAATATAAATAAATTACTTATAGGGTTCTAAGTTTCCCAATATTTTTTTTAAATTTGACTTGATTTTTGAAAAAAAAAATTACTCAAATCGGTCAACTACATCTTATAGCTATAGCACGCTACAATAGAAAATGTTCGTGTGGGTAAAATCTTATAAATTTGTCTGAAGCGGGCCGAATGAGTAAATTTTAGAAAGTGTTTTTATATTTTCGAATGTAAAATTATTTTTCGTCACAAAATATGATATCAGATCTTTTGCATGTTGAAGGTGCGGTCGTCACTATTTTTTTACCTCGTTAAGAGGTGTTTTTGTTTGATATAGGTAAAGGGGATACTTTGGTTTTGCAATAGACAGCTAATTTTGTTTGTGGCGAAGAAAATTGCGATCTCTCCGCTCAAGAATGTTTTATCGTCTTTTTATCGTCCAGAAGTGCCTCTAAACTTACTTTTTCGCGATCGCGACCCTTTTTATACCCTTGCAGAGGGTATTATGATTTCAGTCAAAAGTAAAAAAATTATATCTTGGGTGTTTTTTAACATATAACCTCATACTTTTGGAAATACAATTTTTTATCTAATTCTGAATTAAATTTTATCAAAATCGGACGACTTTATCATATAGCTGCCATTGGAACGATCGGAAAATTAATGGGAATATAATAGGAAATAAATAATTGCTTCGTTGGTTTTTATTGTTTTCTCGTCTACTCTGGGATATGACTCTTTTTAAATATTTCCGAATTTTAATTTTAATTTTATGAAAATCGAACTACTATATCATATAGCTGCCATAGGAACGATCGGAAAATTAATGAGAAATAATAGGAAATTTACCATTTTTGCGATTTGTAAATTAATAGGAATGATCTGCAAGGGTATACAGGTTTCGGCTGGCCGAAGGTAGCTTCCGTTCTTGTTTTCGTTGTAAAATAATATGGATCGTCTTTTTATTGTCCAGAATTGATTAAGAAGTGACTTCCTCGCTATATATGTACTAGAGGTCTGCTTAAATACATTCGAAAGTTGAATATAATTGAATTAATTCGAATTATCATGAATGAATTGAGTGACATCCCACAGTCAAATGAAAGCGAGTGAATTTGAATGATACTGAGTTT
>JBAMCJ010005720.1:0-110041 GCA_037075205.1 Drosophila prostipennis | reverse complement strand
ATTTACTAACTGCCGTTGTCGGATTAAATCGGACTTGGATTTGAGACAGATCGTACAGAAAGTCAAACGAATTATGTTTTCGGATGGCTGACTGTCGACCGGCAGTTAATAAAAAATAATGAATTGGCACTTATCTGCTGGAGCTATCCGGCTCGAAGGACCAAAAAATGTATGTGTGGGGGGCGTCGCAAAGAGGTTCCTTTAAATAGAAGGCAGCTTCGTGGTCGTTGCGGCTGTAGCAAGGAGCCGGTGGCAAGCTGTGGGGGAGATGGAAGAAACACTCGACGACGATCGCGATAATAGGAAAAAAATGAGAACACACTGGACTTTCGTAAATAGCGCGGACCGGCCGGGCGATGTATTTCATGTAGTTGACAATGAGAACTGAAACTTAAGCTAATGAGCGCTGTGCTTCAGAGCGCTGTAAAGAGATCCCGGGCGTGGGAAGGCGGGAGAGCCTGGAAGTAGGCATTCCCAACGAGGAAAGAGCGGGCATTGGAAGAGCGGGGAATTTAAGAGCGGCGCCAGCGGCTTAAACAGCTATTGCTCTTCTAATTTTATTTGTGCTTAAAATTATATCGGACAGGTGTTTTAGCACTGTCTCTTCTCTTATGTGTGTGTTTTTATTGATACACTTATAGCTTTTTAATATGTTGTTCTTTTTTTCAATAAAGAACTTTTCTAACCTATTCCATCTGCCAGTCATTAGCTTAATGCCTGATGGTTAGACTAACTACGAATTTTATAATTCTCCCGAGTGATTGATTGTTATCTACCATAGAAATAACGCGAACCCCGGGGATTGTTGATAATACAATTGCTTTTTCTGTCGCATTACAACTTATTAGGGGTGAGAAAGATAGTCCGAATTCTGAAATGTATTTGTGTTTAAATTCATATATTGTTATTGGTTAATTTTCTCGGGCTAACAAAATTCGAGTTCTGCTGCCTACCAGACTTTCTTTTTTTCGGCGGGGCACTTCACTTCACCGCACTTCACAAAAATTCGCAGTTGTTGTTTGTTGTTTTTTATTAATTTTTTTTATTTTTTTTTTATTTTTATGTTTGTCCCATTTGGGTACAAGTTTTTTTTTTTGTATTAGCTTAACTTTCCAGTTTTTCAATATTTACCCACGAGGGGTGAAGTAAGGTTTGTTTTTAATATTTTAATTTTTATGTTTATTTAACTTTACAGTTAATAGACGTAAACACCATAACAATTATATGATTTTATTTTACACAGGATTGTGACGGTCCTGTCACGGTAGCCATGTGATAACGGGATTTCAAAAAAAAGATGTAAGCACGAAGACGTCCAGTTTGAGAGTGAATTTATTCAAAAGTCAAACATTCTTAGTGTCTAGAATTGAGTGAGCAGCGGGTGAAGTAAATGCAACGTTAGCATATTCATGTACACACATATATGCACTGAGACGGCTGGCTCGATGTGTTAGTGGGAGAGAGCCAGCCGGCACCGTGGGAATGCATAGTCAGCATTTTAGCATGGCCGATATGCCGTTGTCAACCAAATGTTGAGATTAATAAGTGTTTTTAAATATATGTATATTTGATGAAGTAAATAAGTAAATAATATATCAAGTACTACTTCGCTCGCTACACTAGGCTCTCCGTTCGAGCTATTTTAGCCACTCTGTTGGCTACGAAAGTAGTCCATTGACATGGAGGCTTGTTCAACCACTCCAAGACGAGTCTGTCCAGAAATACTTTTCGGTGACGTCGTGGGGAAGTTGCGGAGCAATGGCTGCTGTCAAATCGGCTAAAAGTACTTCCCCACATAACTCATGTCGTGGCAGTGAAATAGTTTTGACCGGGGCGACCCGTGTTTTTGCCGCAAGGAGATTGTATACTATGCCTTGAGGCTCTACCCGAACATATATGGCCGCCCCATAGGCCCGTTGTGAAGCATCGCAGAAACCGTGGATTTGTGCTCTCGCTTTTGGGCACGTTTGCAACCATCGCGGAATTCAGATTTTATTGATCTCCGGAAAGCTTTGGAGGAAAGATAGCCAGTCTTCGGCTAGGGCGATGGGCAACACGTCATCCCAGGCCAATTCTCTTAGCCATAATTCTTGCATAAACAACTTTGCACGGACGACAAACGGAGCCAGCCACCCAGCTGGATCGAAAAGCTTTGCTATTTGGGAGAGTATTTCACGCTTCGTGTACGAAGAATAAAAGCTGGGGTAAGAAGCAATAAAATAAAAATGGTCACTCGTGCCCTTCCACCGAATCCCTAACGTTTTTGCAGTGCTAGCCTCCTCGATTTCTAAAAAGTCCGAATTCAAAAGATGATCAGCTGGTACTGTGTTTCACAGAGCCTTGTGGTTGGAAGTGGAAACGGTGCTCACGAATCATGGATATAGCTTCTTCCTCCGAGTGGGATCCCGCTAACACATCATCGACGTACATGGAAGTCCTGATGATTTCACTGGCTTACGGGTGTGTTTTTTGGACATCCATTGACGGCTGACGCAGGACCCGAAGGTCCAGAAATGGCGCACAGTTTATACCAAAGGTAACTGTCTTGAGCTCATAATCGTTAAGATTACCGTCCTGGTCTCGGAATAATATTCGTTGGAATGGAGTGTGTTGTGGTTCTACTAGGATCTGGCGATACATATTGGTGATATCGGCATTAAAGACAAATCGAAAGCATCACCATTTTAGCAACCTGATGGTTAAGTCCGTTTATAGGACAGGCCCTGGATGTAAGATGTCATTCAGACAAACGCCATTCGACGACTTGCTTGACGCGTTGAACACAACTCGCACCTTTGTTGTTGTACTATCAGGCTTAAAGACCGCGTGATGCGGAAGGTAAAAATTTTGTGAGTTGCTATCAGCTAGTACTTGGCACATGTGGCCCAACTCCAAGTATTCTCGAATGACTTAGTTGTACTGGGCCTTCAAAGCGGAATCTTTGTTCAAACGATTTTCATTCTTTAGGAATTGGGACATTGCTATTGATCTGGAATGACCCAAAGAAATGGCGTCTGGGTTACGAAATGGAAGCGATACCACGTATCTCCCACACTCTTTTCGCTTCGTGGTTGTTTGAAAAAAATTCTCACATACCGTATCGGGCTCCTCAGCTGCTGGAAGCGGTAGATCCTCCACCTCCCAAAAACGAGTGAGAAGGTTTTCCAACTGGTCATGGTTCTCAACAGAAATTCGAGTAGAGAATGATGAAATCGAAGTAAGGATTGGACCGGAAATTACCCAGCCAAATATCGTTTCTTGTCCTAAGAGGGTTCCGCATGAATTCGGACGCACCCCTCCTAACAGAATCGACGGGATAATATCGGCTCCGACAAGTACATCAACTGGTGCGCTTTTTGAAAAGGACGGGTCAGCTAACTGCATATTTGGCAAATCCCTCAACGCAATGGATGGAGCCTCACGCGAGGCTTCCAACTTTGGAAGAACATATGCGGAAGTTTGTACTTGAATGCGAGGACGATGCGAGGAGCCCAAACTGAATTGACACATTTTTTGAGATTGGCCAGCAACAGCTTGATTCAGCCCTGAGACTCGTGCTTGCACCTTCGTATAAGGAATCCTTGTAGTCCTGAATAGTTTTTCAGAAATAAAGGTGCCCTCAGAACCAGAGTCGATCAACGCTCTTACTGTGAAAGCCACGCCGTTGCAGATAACTTGCACAAGTGCAGTCCCTAGAAAACGCCTTGCATGTTGCTGACAAAGAAAGTGTTCACGTTTGGAGCAATGGGGTTGCTGGTACTCGCCGTAGGCGGAACAGAAACGGCTTGGGTTGAGCCGTCGCATGGCAGAAGCGTATGATACTCCCGGACAGTATCTTGATTTTGCGCGGGACTAGGTCTAATGGTTCGAAACATAGACGGACTAGACCTTTGCTGTTGGATATAGTTAACTCTCTCCTCCGGTTTTAGTTGCAGGAAGCGCGAGCACAAGCGGATTGGGTGATTCTCTTTGAAACAACAATTGCAATTTTGTGGCTTTCCGTTTACTTTCGTTTCAAAAGCGTGTACGTTCCTCGCATTAGGAGTGCTCCTGTATCGTTCACTAAGGAATTTGTCCATTTCCTCCCAGCTGGGGATCTCAGACTTGTCCTGAAGGAATTTTTCCCACAAAGAGAGAGTCGACTTTGGTAATTTACTTGAACACAGGAAAACCAAAACGCAATCCCAATTTTCGGTGGATATAGAGGAATGCCTTAAAGCAACCAAACAGCCCTGGATAGTGCTTTAAAGCTCTTTCAGTGCGACTCGTGATTCTAAACCTATCACAGATAGATTAAAGAGAATCTTCAGCTGGCTATTTACTAGCAGCCTTCGATTCTCGAATCGTGCCATTAAGTTATCCCATGCTGACTTGAAACCGTCATTAGTTAGCGGAGATTTGCAGACAATCGCATAAGCATCTCCAGTGGTCTTTGCGTATAGATGGAACAGTTTTTCGACCTCGGTTAGCCTTGGATTGTTAACATATATGGCTGTAAACAGGTCTCTAAATGTGGGCCAGCGCAAATAATCTCCGTTGAAGACCTTAGTATAGCAAGGAGGGAGACGGCAACCGCTTGAAATTATATTGGAAGAAACAACCGGATTGATACTTTGGGATTGCGGTTGAGCCTTCTCTATTTGTTCACACAATTGTACCGCACACTTCTCGTAGACCCCATAGCAGTAATCATATTTTGCCTGCACTACTGGGGTGAGAGTATCGGAGCGCTCTAAAGAGATTGCTTCGCAGCATGTTTCATATTCGCGCTTCACGTTTACCCAAAAGGCCTGGACTTGGTCACGACGGATTTGGTAAGTATACACAGATGGCTCAGCTGTGCCAGGGGTATTAATCCTTGCTTCAAACTGACTTATCCTGTCAGTTACATTTTAATGCTGGATCGAGTAATCCTACGACTTGCAGGTGGGACTTCGTCCTTAGACTCGGGAGTAGGTGGGTTTACCGAAATGGTAGAGGTGGTCTTTGGAAGGGGTGTGGGTTTTAAGGTAGGTGCCTTCTTGCTGGGTGTGGGCTTTAATGTAGGCGCTTTTTGAATGGGTGTGGGCTTTTTTCCAAGTCTAGGAGTTGGAGTCTTGAGCAAGTGTTCCTCCCGATTTGTTTTCGGTGTGCGAGGGGAACTCGCTTTTTCGGCGAACAGGGCTGACAACTTCTTATCTTCGTCCCCCCCAGCTTGCATTCCAAATTGGACAACAGCCGTTTAAGTTGGACTATCTTAAAGTTATACCTTGCCCCAAATCGCGAAAAAAAAATGGAAAAGCTGTCGCGATAGTATGTATAAACCCTGTTGAAATTAACGTGTAATGTGTTTTAGGAATATCTGATGAGATGGAGTATGACAATATGATTACTGGAAAATCGTACTGATTACTAGAAAATTGTATATAAATAACAATAATAAATTTGAAGTAATAGTTGGATAGGAATGCAGTACTAAATCGTAGTATTTTTGCTTGTGCATAAATGCCGATAATAAATTTGAAATAATTGGATTGGAATTATCAGATATGCTAAATGCGTTGACAGTGGAGATACAGTATTAAATTGTAGTATTTTTATTGGGTGGAGATGCGGTATTAAATTGTAGTAATTTTTATTGGATGGAGATGCAGTATTAAATTGTAGTATTTTTTATTGGGTTGTGGACTGCAATGTACAATTATTTATGTAATTTATTTAATATGTAAAATTATTTATGTACATAAATCACTACCTAAATACATTCATGTGTGCCGGTACGAAAATGGTAGGCCCAAATAACTGGCGGAACTTAAAGGTGGAGAGGGCTGGACCTATGTGTGTATGTATGCGGATGACTTTGAATAATTTTCTCGTATGAACATATGTATTTTATAGGGTCTTCCCACAGAGCTCCATCCACCATCTACCATCCGTTGAACGGATGGTCCGTAAGGTTTTGCCGTTCCGAAAATTTCCCAGTTAGTCCGCCATCCAATTTTAACGGACTTTGACGGGCTCTTTTATGCGATAGTTAGGCGATGTTTTTTCGGTGCAACTCTGAATTCTTCCTCTTGACTGTGAAAAATGGAACGTTGACTACGAGAACAAATCAAATCAATGGCGGGAAAAAAATAAATAATGCTCAACTTCATTGTTTTTTGGCTTTTGTTGAATTATTTGTAGTTTGTTATGAGCGGAAAAGCATTCGCCAACAAGTTGCTATGTGCGGGCCAAAATTTAAACTGTTCTGCAAAAGAAAACATCAATGTTTGCAGCGAAGTCTCAGAATATGTTCTGCAATTCGTAAATACTAACAAATATTAATTAAAAGTGTTCTATGTACTCCTATAAAGCTCAAAAGTTGCTATAAATTACCAAAACAGCACAAATTTGGTTTTGTTTACAAATTTTACACATTAATATTGGGTAAACAGAGGCGTAGTAAGAGCGGAGTGTGGGGTACGGGAGGTTAGGCTCTCCCCCAGTCAGCAATATGTATGCATAATCGTTATAGAATGTGTTATAAAAGCTCAGATATGTTTTAAACTATTATCCTATGCTATTTATTACATTATTTTACAATAAGTTTAGGCAAACGCAACTAAACGCCAGTTTTGCCGAGTTAAAATCCCCCTTCGTCAATGTTGAGTTGAGAAACTGCTCTTAAGTCAGCTGTTATCGGATGGTAGATGGTGGATGGAGTTCTGTGGGAACACGAGTTTCACATTCGTCAAAAATCCCAACCGTTTCAAACGGATGGACTCTATGGGAAGAGGCTATTATTGTAGAATTGGTTGAGCTTTCGTACGGACTTGTAGGAACGGATTATACGGCGTGAATATGGACTTGTAATAGGATTTAAATACGATTAGGATTTACTTAGCTGTAGATATGGGGGGAACCTCTAAGCCTGGGAACTTGGCAATTCGCTGATACAGTAATCCGGCTCGAAGGACCAATGCTTGTGGCCAGGTCTCGGTTGCTAGACGTTCCACTTTCAATTACGTACCGCCCAATTGGAGAACACGTTAGCTCAACTTCACTGAATTTCCTTTATTAAAAACACCTCAACAATAAACCCGGCTTCAAGCCAAGATAACAAATCCACAAAACGTTATCGCAAAGTTGGAACCCCGGAATCGGTCATCATTGGATTAATATGCGATTTCCACACGCGAACACCTTTATTAATCGTTAATTATCAATGTCTTTGCTTAAGCTTAAGTGTCGTTGCTGGGCATTTGGCAGCAGTAAGGAAATATGTTGACCCTGGTGCTCTACATATATTCACCACGCTGGCAACCAATTAAATCGAAGCACAGCCTCTTAAGGCGGCTTGTACTGAATGGGCATTTGAGATGCCAATATTCTTATAGACTACTTCTTGCCCATTAGTTTTATGCGAATATATTAATATTCGCTGTTTAAGCAAACAGGGGTATGCTGCGTGCGCGACATATAAATCATATTCAAGTAAGTCGGCCTGTGTGTATCATACCAACACAGCGACAGTTGTCTGCTGGGGTGATCATATTACCACTGCATTTGAAAATGTGCTGAATCCACAAAACGTTATCGCAAAGTTGGAACCCCGGAATTGGTCATCATTAGATTAATATGCGATTTCCACACGCGAACATCCCGCCGGCCTTGCAATGCGTTGCAACAATGCATCCGTTGGCGCCTCATATGTTCAGCATCGACATGCTCCCGAAAGCGTCCAACCGAAGACGGTGTTTTGAGCGACTGGCAGACCATCTGTACTCGTCAAGACGCCTGCGCGTATAACATCCGAATAAACGTCAGCTCCTAAAACGATAGCCACAGTGGATGCGCGATCAAACCGCTCATCAGCCAGAGTTAGGTGCTTGAACTTCTGACGAATCCGCAGATTAATTAGAGTAGCTGGCATGCGATGGCTGAGATGCGGGTTAATCTTCAAGTAAACTTCTAGACAGAATTCTGGTGTCATTATGCCCACCGAGATCTTCTCGAGGTGAAATGCTCGTGCCATGGAGGCGTTAATCCGAGACACCGGCTCACAAGGATCGATGAACGCTCTCGTATCGAACTGTGTCGCCCCATTGTGGACCAGGATCGATGCGGTGGGAAACACTTGGGGGCTTCTGTGTTGTAACAAAGCCGTCAGAGACGATGACGGAACCCCGGTTCCAGGCTGGAACGGCGATTGAGTCACCGATGTCGGGCTTCTAGTATGACGGAGTGACCGTGACCCGGTAGAGGGCGATCTGGACCTAGATTGTGGAAGCTCCCGCATGTGTAGCAGTGTATGATGGGCCCCGCCACACTGACGGCATTTGTTATCACTTCGGCAGGATTCTCCCGAATGCTCATGAGCCAGGCAGTTAGCACAGTACCCATAGATTAGTACTGCCCTGAGCCGCTTCTCCTCCGTCAATCTCAGAAACCTCGGCAAACTCGGCAACGGTAGGAGTGAATACCTCGTGTACATTTGCGCTCATTGGCTTGTACCTGCTCTCGGCGTGGGCGTGGCGTCATGGTGATCTGAGGACGAAAACCGGATGGATGCAGAACGGTCTGAATAATTAAATGAAAGATGAATGAGTAAAATGAATGATGAATGAGCGAAATAACTGATGAATGAGTGAAATGAATGATGAATGAGTGAAATGAATGATAAATTAATTGATGATTGGTTATTGACTGTAAATGATCGACGAGTAGGAGGACAGGATCTGGGATTCCATTGGAAGCAAAATAGTTTTAGTGATCGGTCTTTTAATGACTCCCCGCAACGTGATAAGATCGACCAATCGTGTCTTGTCATCGTTTCCCATGTAGATTCGCTGGACTCGAGCCACCCGCCATTCGTTTGAGGGAAGGTGGTCTTCTTTTACGACGACGAGATCGCCCACCTCAACATTCCTAAACGCCACTTGTTTCGCTTATGCAATTCGCTTAAATACTCTCGTTCCCACCTGACACAGAGTTTTTGGCTCTGAGCCTTGAGGCGTTGCCAACGATTTAGGACTGAGGCAGCCCCTTCCTTAATCTCCGGCTCAGCGACCGAGAGTAGCGGTGCTCCAATGAGGAAATGGCCAGGTGTCAGCACCAGCTGATCCGTTGCGTCCTCAGATATTGGTGCAATTGGCCTCGAATTCAGACAGGCTTCAACTTTACAAAGTAGCGTCGCGAATTCCTCAAACTTCCTCACTTTATAAAAGTGAGCTTTAAAGCTTTTCACTCCCGCTTCCCACAGCCCGCCCATGTGGGGCGCACCGGGAGGGATAAAACGCCACTTAAGATTTTGATGCTGGTATGTATCAATAATTAACCTCTTTGTGGATTCAAGAAAATCAGAGTTCAAGGCTCTAGCTGCCCCGACGAAGTTTTTACCATTGTCGGAATGGACTTGACATGGGCAGCCCCGTCGCGCTACAAAGCGGGCAAAAGCAGCAAGAAATGCTTCGGAGGATAGATCGGATGTTGCTTCAGGATGGATTGCCTTTGTGGTGAAACATACAAAGACACACACATACCCCTTTCTTATGCCACACGCGCGGACAGTAAAACTCTTAATTAATTTAAAGGTCTAGAAAAGGTAACTCGCTCTGTTTAAAGATCGCCCTTCTTCTTGTAGATAATGCATACTTTGCATGCGCGGATGACGGAATTTACAATATTTTGTAGTCTTGGAATCCAATATTTCGAGCGTATTAGACCTACGACGAGCTGGTTCCCACCATGTAGGGATATTTTGTGTGTGAAGCGAACCAGCAAACGAGCCAAATGGGTGGATGCTGACACTAAAATCGGATACCGTTCGTCATAAGACATGGAGTCCAATGCTTGGACCCGTCCACACGCTCGTAGCACACCTCGCTTGTCAATGAAAGGATTGAGATTTACAATTGGGCTTGACAATGGGAGATGCTGTTTTTTCTCAAGAAGCCGACGTTCATCCTGATAACAAGCTTTTTGAGTTGCAAGAGTTATCGTTTCCAAAGCCTCTGCGAGCTCTGACCCTGTAAGCTCTAATGAGGACGATCGGCATGTATTTTGACAGCCCTTTATAAAGCGAATCGCGTATGCCGTAACGCGCAGTGCCCTTCCCAGGTCGGAGAACCGTAAAATGAGATCTGATGGAATAGGTGGGCTAGGAATAGCAACATGAACCTTAACATTGCGTTGTTCGATCGCCGTGTCTGAAGCCGACACCGTCGATTCTCGCCAGCTACCTTGCGGTGACTTCAACCACACTGGACCATGCCACCATATTTCGTTATTCACCAACTCTGTGGCACATACCCCCGACTTGCCAAATCCGCGGGGTTATCCTCTGAGCGGACATGGTGCCAGTTGTCTAGGCTGTCCGTTCGAGCTATTTTAGCCACTCTGTTGGCTACGAAAGTAGTCCATTGACATGGAGGCTTGTTCAACCACGCCAAGACGATCGTCGAGTCTGTCCAGAAACACCTTTCGGTGACGTCGAGTGGAAGTTGCGGAACAATGGCTGCTGTCAAATCGGCTAAAAGTACTGCCCCATAATTCTCTTAGCCATAATTCTTGCATAAACAACTTTGCACGGACGACAAACGGAGCCAGCCACCCAGCTGGATCGAAAAGCTTTGCTATTTGGGAGAGTATTTCACGCTTCGTGTACGAGGATTAAAAGCTGGGGTGAGAAGCAATAAAATAAAAGTGGTCACTCGTGCCCTTCCACCGAATCCCTAACGTTTTTGCAGTGCTAGCCTCCTCGATTTCTAAAAAGTACGAATTCAAAAGATGATCAGCTGGTACTTTCGCAGTGGAAACCCTGCGCAACCAAGATCGGCACGGAGCTCACGAATCATGGATATAGCTTCTTCCTCTGAGTGGGATCCCGCTAACACATCATCGACGTACATGGAAGTCCTGATGATTTCACTGGCTAACGGGTGTGTTTTTTGGACATCCATTGACGGCTGACGCAGGACCCGAAGTGCCAGAAATGGCGCACAGTTTATACCAAAGGTAACTGTCTTGAGCTCATAATCGTTAAAATTACAGTGTTGTGGTTCTACTAGGATCTGGCGATACATTTTGGTGATATCGGCATTAAAGACAAATCGAAAGCATCGCCATTTTAGCAACTGGATGGTTAAGTCCGTTTGTAGGACAGGCCCTGGATGTAAGATGTCATTCAGACTAACGCCATTCGTCGACTTGCTTGATGCGTTCAACACAACTCGCACCTTTGTTGTTGTACTATCAGGCTTAAAGACCGCGTGATGAGGAAGTTAAAAATTTTGTGAGCTGCTATCAGCTGGTACTTGGCACATGTGGCCCAACTCCAAGTATTCTCGAATGACTTGGTTGTACTGGGCCTTCAAAGCGGAATCTTTGTTCAAACGATTTTCATTCTTTAGGAATTGGGGCATTGCTATTGATCTGGAATGACCCAAAGAAATGGCGTCTGGGTTACGAAATGGAAGCGATACCACGTATCTCCCACACTCTTGTCGCTTCTTGGTTCCTTGAAAAAAATGCTCACATACCGTATCGGGCTCCTCAGCTGCTGGAAGCGGTAGATCCTCCACCTCCCAAAAACGAGTGAGAAGGTTTTCCAACTGGGCATGGTTCTCAACAGAAATTCGAGTAGAGAATGATGAAATCGAAGTAGGGATTGGACCGGAAATTTCCCAGCCAAATATCGTTTCTTGTCCTAAGAAGGTTCCGCATAAATTCGGACGCACCCCTCCTAACAGAATCGACGGGATAATATCGGCTCCGACAAGTACATCAACTGGTGCGCTTTTTGAAAAGGACGGGTCAGCTAATTGGATATTTGGCAAATCCCTCAACACAATGGATGGAACCTCACGCGAGGGTAGATTCTCTGCCAACTTTGGAAGAACATAGGCGGAAGTTTGTACTTAAATGCGAGGACGATGCGAGGAGCCCAAACTGAATTGACACGTTTTTTGTGATTGGCCAGCAACAGCTTGATTCAGCCCTGAGACTCGTGCTTGCACCTTCGTAGAAGGAATCCTTGTAGTCCTGAATAGTTTTTCAGAAATAAAGGTGCCCTCAGACCCAGAGTCGATCAACGCTCTAGCTGTGAAAGCCACGCCGTGGCAGATAACTTGCACAAGTGCAGTCCCTAGAAAACGCCTTGCATGTTGCTGACAAAGAAAGTGTTCACGTTTGGAGCAATGGGGTTGCTGGTACCGTCGCATGGCAGAAGCATATGATACTCCCGGACAGTATCTTGATTTTGCGCGGGACTAGGTCTAATGGTTCGAAACATAGACGGACTAGACCTTTGCTGTTGGATATAGTTAACTCTCTCCTCCGGTTTTAGTTGCAGGAAGCGCGAGCACAAGCGGATTGGGTGATTCTCTTTGAAACAACAATTGCAATTTTGTGGCTTTCCGTTTACTTTCGTTTCAAAAGCGTATACGTTCCTCGCATTAGGAGTGCTCCTGTATCGTTCACTAAGGAATTTGTCCATTTCCTCCCAGCTGGGGATCTCAGACTTGTCCTGAAGGAATTTTTCCCACAAAGAGAGAGTCGACTTTGGTAATTTACTTGAACACAGGAAAACCAAAACGCAATCCCAATTTTCGGTGGATATAGAGGAATGCCTTAAAGCAACCAAACAGCCCTGGATAGTGCTTTGAAGCTCTTTCAGTGCGACTCCTGATTCTAAACCTATCACAGATAGATTAAAGAGAATCTTCAGCTGGCTATTTACTAGCAGCCTTCGATTCTCGAATCGTGCCATTAAGTTATCCCATGCTGACTTGAAACCGTCATTAGTTAGCGGAGATTTGCAGACAATCGCATAAGCATCTCCAGTGGTCTTTGCGTATAGATGGAACAGTTTTTCGACCTCGGTTAGCCTTGGATTGTTAACATATATGGCTGTAAACAGGTCTCTAAATGTGGGCCAGCGCAAATAATCTCCGTTGAAGACCTTAGTATAGCAAGGAGGGAGACGGCAACCGCTTGAAATTATATTGGAAGAAACAACCGGATTGATACTTTGGGATTGCGGTTGAGCCTTCTCTATTTGTTCACACAATTGTGCCGCACACTTCTCGTAGACCCCATAGCAGTAATCATATTTTGCCTGCACTACTGGGGTGAGAGTATCGGAGCGCTCTAAAGAGATTGCTTCGCAGCATGTTTCATATTCGCGCTTCACGGTTACCCAAAAGGCCTGGACTTGGTCACGACGGATTTGGTAAGTATACACAGATGGCTCAGCTGTGCCAGGGGTATTAATCCTTGCTTCAAACTGACTTATCCTGTCAGTTACATTTTAATGCTGGATCGAGTAATCCTACGACTTGCAGGTGGGACTTCGTCCTTAGACTCGGGAGTAGGTGGGTTTACCGAAATGGTAGAGGTGGTCTTTGGAAGGGGTGTGGGTTTTAAGGTAGGTGCCTTCTTGCTGGGTGTGGGCTTTAATGTAGGCGCTTTTTGAATGGGTGTGGGCTTTTTTCCAAGTCTAGGAGTTGGAGTCTTGAGCAAGTGTTCCTCCCGATTTGTTTTCGGTGTGCGAGGGGAACTCGCTTTTTCGGCGAACAGGGCTGACAACTTCTTATCTTCGTCCCCCCCAGCTTGCATTCCAAATTGGACAACAGCCGTTTAAGTTGGACTATCTTAAAATTATACCTTGCCCCAAATCGCGAAAAAAAAATGGAAAAGCTGTCGCGATAGTTTGTATAAACCCTGTTGAAATTAACGTGTAATGTGTTTTAGGAATATCTGATGAGATGGAGTATGACAATATGATTACTGGAAAATCGTACTGATTACTAGAAAATTGTATATAAATAACAATAATAAATTTGAAGTAATAGTTGGATAGGAATCGGATCACACAGATGTGCTAGATGCGATGACAGTGGAGATGCAGTACTAAATCGTAGTATTTTTGCTTGTGCATAAATGCCGATAATAAATTTGAAATAATTGGATTGGAATTATCAGATATGCTAAATGCGTTGACAGTGGAGATGCAGTATTAAATTGTAGTATTTTTATTGGGTTGAGATGCGGTATTAAATTGTAGTAATTTTTATTGGATGGAGATGCAGTATTAAATTGTAGTATTTTTTATTGGGTTGTGGACTGTAATGTACAATTATTTATGTAATTTATTTAATATGTAAAATTATTTATGTACATAAATCACTACCTAAATACATTCATGTGTGCCGGTACGAAAATGGTAGGCCCAAATAACTGGCGGAACTTAAAGGTGGAGAGGGCTGGACCTATGTGTGTATGTATGCGGATGACTTTGAATAATTTTCTCGTATGAACATATGTATTTTATTGTAGAATTGGTTGAGCTTTCGTACGGACTTGTAGGAACGGATTATACGGCGTGAATATGGACTTGTAATAGGATTTAATTACGATTATGGGGGGAACCTCTAAGCCTGGGAACTTGGCAATTCGCTGATACAGTAATCCGGCTCGAAGGACCAATGCTTGTGGCCAGGTCTCGGTTGCTAGACGTTCCACTTTCAATTACGTACCGCCCAATTGGAGAACACGTTAGCTCAACTTCACTGAATTTCCTTTATTAAAAATGGCTCAACAATAAACCCGGCTTCAAGCCAAGATAACAAATCCACAAAACGTTATCGCAAAGTTGGAACCCCGGAATCGGTCATCATTGGATTAATATGCGATTTCCACACGCGAACACCTTTATTAATCGTTAATTATCAATGTCTTTGCTTAAGCTTAAGTGTCGTTGCTGGGCATTTGGCAGCAGTGGGGAAATATGTTGACCCTGGTGCTCTACATATATTCACCACGCTGGCAACCAATTAAATCGAAGCACAGCCTCTTAAGGCGGCTTGTACTGAATGGGCATTTGAGATGCCAATATTCTTATAGACTACTTCTTGCCCATTAGTTTTATGCGAATATATTAATATTCGCTGTTTAAGCAAACAGGGGTATGCTGCGTGCGCGACATATAAATCATATTCAAGTAAGTCGGCCTGTGTGTATCATACCAACACAGCGACAGTTGTCTGCTGGGGTGATCATATTACCACTGCATTTGAAAATGTGCTGAATCCACAAAACGTTATCGCTAAGTTGGAACCCCGGAATTGGTCATCATTAGATTAATATGCGATTTCCACACGCGAACATCCCGCCGGCCTTGCAATGCGTTGCAACAATGCATCCGTTGGCGCCTCATATGTTCAGCATCGACATGCTCCCGAAAGCGTCCAACCGAAGACGGTGTTTTGAGCGACTGGCAGACCATCTGTACTCGTCAAGACGCCTGCGCGTATAACATCCGAATAAACGTCAGCTCCTAAAACGATAGCCACAGTGGATGCGCGATCAAACCGCTCATCAGCCAGAGTTAGATGCTTGAACTTCTGACGAATCCGCAGATTAATTAGAGTAGCTGGCATGCGATGGCTGAGATGCGGGTTAATCTTCATGTAAACTTCTAGACAGAATTCTGGTGTCATTATGGACGGTTATTAAACCGTGCTACACACTTCCTCGCTGCCCACCGAGATATTCTCGAGGTAAAATGCTCGTGCCATGGAGGCGTTAATCCGAGACACCGGCTAACAAGGATCGATGAGCGCTCTTGTATCGAACTGTGTCGCCCCATTGTGGACTTCGGCAGGATTCACCCGAATGCTCATGAGCCAGGCAGTTAGCACAGTACCCATTGATTAGTACTGCCCTGAGCCGCATCTCCATCGTCAATCTCAGAAACCGTACGCACTTCTTGAGAGGGTGGACGCCTCGGCAAACTCGGCAACGGTAGGAGTGAATACCTCGAGTACATTTGCGCTCATTGGCTTGTACCTGCTCTCGGCGTGGGCGTGGCGTCATGGTGATCTGAGGACGAAAACCGGATGGATGCAGGACGGTCTGAATAATGAAATGAAAGATGAATGAGTAAAATGAATGATGAATGAGTGAAATGACTGATGAATGAGTGAAATGAATGATGAATGAGTGAAATGAATGATTAATTAATTGATAATTGGTTATTGACTGTAAATGATCGACGAGTAGGAGGACAGGATCTGGGATTCCATTGGAAGCAAAATAGTTTTAGTGATCGGTCTTTTAATGACTCCCCGCGACGTGGTAAGATCGACCAATCGTGTCTTGTCATCGTTTCCCATGTAGATTCGCTGGACTCGAGCCACCCGCCATTCGTTTGAAGGAAGGTGGTCTTCTTTTACGACGACGAGATCGCCCACCTCAACATTCCTAAACGCCACTTGTTTCGCTTATGCAATTCGCTTAAATACTCTCGTTCCCACCTGACACAGAGTTTTTGGCTCTGAGCCTTGAGGCGTTGCCAACGATTTAGGATTGAGGCAGCCCCTTTCATAATCTCCGGCTCAGCGACCGAGAGTAGCGGTGCTCCAATGAGGAAATGGCCAGGTGTCAGCACCAGCTGATCCGTTGCGTCCTCAGACATTGGTGCAATTGGCCTCGAATTCAGACAGGCTTCAACTTTACAAAGTAGCGTAGCGAATTCCTCAAACGTTTACTTAGACGTATCCATAGCTTTATAAAAGTGAGCTTTAAAGCTTTTCACTCCCGCTTCCCACAGCCCGCCCATGTGGGGCGCACCGGGAGGGATAAAACGCCACTTAAGATTTTAATGCTGGTATGTATCAACAATTAACGTCTTTGTGGATTCAAGAAAATCAGAGTTCAAGGCTCTAGCTGCCCCGACGAAGTTTTTACCATTGTCGGAATGGACTTGACATGGGCAGCTCCGTCGCGCTACAAAGCGGGCAAAAGCAGCAAGAAATGCTTCGGAGGATAGATCGGATGTTGCTTCAAGATGGATTGCCTTTGTGGTGAAACATACAAATACACACACATACCCCTTTCTTATGCGACACGCGCGGCCAGTAAAACTCTTAATTTCGTGTACGTGAAAGGTCTAGAAAAGGTAGCTCGCTCTGTTTAAAGATCGCCCATTAGTTGTGATTGCACCTTCTTCTTGTAGAAAATGCATACTTTGCATGCGCGGATGACGGAATTTACAATATTTTGTAGTCTTGGAATCCAATATTTCGAGCGTATTAGACCTACGACGAGCTGGTTCCCACCATGTAGGGATATTTTGTGTGTGAAGCGAACCAGCAAACGAGCCAAATGGGTGGATGCTGACACTAAAATCGGATACCGTTCGTCATAAGACATGGAGTCCAATGCTTGGACCCGTCCACACGCTCGTAGCACACCTCGCTTGTCAATGAAAGGATTGAGATTTACAATTGGGCTTGACAATGGGAGATGCTGTTTTTTCTCAAGAAGCCGACGTTCATCCTGATAACAAGCTTTTTGAGTTGCAAGAGTTATCGTTTCCAAAGCCTCTGCGAGCTCTGACCCTGTAAGCTCTAATGAGGACGATCGGCATGTATTTTGACAGCCCTTTATAAAGCGAATCGCGTATGCCGTAACGCGCAGTGCCCTTCCCAGGTCGGAGAACCGTAAAATGAGATCTGATGGAATAGGTGGGCTAGGAATAGCAACATGAACCTTAACATTGCGTTGTTCGATCGCCGTGTCTGGAGCCGACACCGTCGATTCTCGCCAGCTACCTTGAGGTGACTTCAACCACACTGGACCATGCCACCATATTTCGTTATTCACCAACTCTGTGGCACATACCCCCGACTTGCCAAATCCGCGGGGTTATCCTCTGAGCGGAAATGGTGCCAGTTGTATAGGCTGTCCGTTCGAGCTATTTTAGCCACTCTGTTGGCTACGAAAGTAGTCCATTGACATGGAGGCTTGTTCAACCACGCCAAGACGATCGTCGAGTCTGTCCAGAAATAGCAATAAAATAAAAGTGGTCACTCGTGCCCTTCCACCGAATCCCTAACGTTTTTGCAGTGCTAGCCTCCTCGATTTCTAAAAAGTCCGAATTCAAAAGATGATCAGCTGGTACTGTGTTTAACAGAGCCTTGTGGTTGGAAGTCCACTTTCGCAGTGGAAACCCTGCGCAACCAAGATCGGCACGGAGCTCACGAATCATGGATATAGCTTCTTCCTCTGAGTGGGATCCCGCTAACACATCATCGACGTACATGGAAGTCCTGATGATTTCACTGGCTAACGGGTGTGTTTTTTGGACATCCATTGACGGCTGACGCAGGACCCGAAGTGCCAGAAATGGCGCACAGTTTATACCAAAGGTAACTGTCTTGAGCTCATAATCGTTAAAATTACCGTGTTGTGGTTCTACTAGGATCTGGCGATACATTTTGGTGATATCGGCATTAAAGACAAATCGAAAGCATCGCCATTTTAGCAACTGGATGGTTAAGTCCGTTTGTAGGACAGGCCCTGGATGTAAGATGTCATTCAGACTAACGCCATTCGTCGACTTGCTTGATGCGTTCAACACAACTCGCACCTTTGTTGTTGCACTATCAGGCTTAAAGACCGGAAGGAAGTTAAAAATTTTGTGAGCTGCTATCAGCTGGTACTTGGCACATGTAGCCCAACTCCAAGTATTCTCGAATGACTTGGTTGTACTGGGCCTTCAAAGCGGAATCTTTGTTCAAACGATTTTCATTCTTTAGGAATTGGGACATTGCTATTGATCTGGAATGACCCAAAGAAATGGCGTCTGGGTTACGAAATGGAAGCGATACCACGTATCTCCCACACTCTTGTCGCTTCTTGGTTGTTTGAAAAAAATGCTCACATACCGTATCGGGCTCCTCAGCTGCTGGAAGCGGTAGATCCTCCACCTCCCAAAAACGAGTGAGAAGGTTTTCCAACTGGTCATGGTTCTCAACAGAAATTCGAGTAGAGAATGATGAAATCGAAGTAGGGATTGGACCGGAAATTTCCCAGCCAAATATCGTTTCTTGTCCTAAGAAGGTTCCGCATAAATTCGGACGCACCCCTCCTAACAGAATCGACGGGATAATATCGGCTCCGACAAGTACATCAACTGGTGCGCTTTTTGAAAAGGACGGGTCAGCTAACTGGATATTTGGCAAATCCCTCAACACAATGGATGGAACCTCACGCGAGGGTAGATTCTCTGCCAACTTTGGAAGAACATAGGCGGAAGTTTGTACTTGAATGCGAGGACGATGCGAGGAGCCCAAACTGAATTGACACTTTTTTGAGATTGGCCAGCAACAGCTTGATTCAGCCCTGAGACTCGTGCTTGCACCTTCGTATAAGGAATCCTTGTAGTCCTGAATAGTTTTTCAGAAATAAAGGTGCCCTCAGACCTAGAGTCGATCAACGCTAGAAAACGCCTTGCATGTTGCTGACAAAGAAAGTGTTCACGTTTGGAGCAATGGGGTTGCTGGTACTCGCCGTAGGCGGAACAGAAACGGCTTGGGTTGAGCCGTCGCATGGCAGAAGCGTATGATACTCCCGGACAGTATCTTGATTTTGCGCGGGACTAGGTCTAATGGTTCGAAACATAGACGGACTAGACCTTTGCTGTTGGATATAGTTAACTCTCTCCTCCGGTTTTAGTTGCAGGAAGCGCGAGCACAAGCGGATTGGGTGATTCTCTTTGAAACAACAATTGCAATTTTTTGGCTTTCCGTTTACTTTCGTTTCAAAAGCGTGTACGTTCCTCGCATTAGGAGTGCTCCTGTATCGTTCACTAAGAAATTTGTTCATTTCCTCCCAGCGTGGAGCTGATCTCAGACTTGTCCTGAAGGAATTTTTCCCACAAAGAGAGAGTCGACTTTGGTAATTTACTTGAACACAGGAAAACCAAAACGCAATCCCAATTTTCGGTGGATATAGAGGAATGCCTTAAAGCAACCAAACAGCCCTGGATAGTGCTTTGAAGCTCGTTCAGTGCGACTCGTGATTCTAAACCTATCACAGATAGATTAAAGAGAATCTTCAGCTGGCTATTTACTAGCACCCTTCGATTCTCGAATCGTGCCATTAAGTTATCCCATGCTGACTTGAAACCGTCATTAGTTAGCGGAGATTTGGAGACAATACAATAAGCATCTCCAGTGGTCTTTGCGTATAGATGGAACAGTTTTTCGACCTCGGTTAGCCTTGGATTGTTAACATATATGGCTGTAAACAGGTCTCTAAATGTGGGCCAGCGCAAATAATCTCCGTTGAAGACCTCAGTATCGCAAGGAGGGAGACGGCAAACGCTTGAAATTATATTGGAAGAGACAACCGGATTCATACTTTGGGATTGCGGTTGAGCCTTCTCTATTTGTTCACACAATTGTGCCGCACACTTCTCGTAGACCCCATAGCAGTAATCATATTTTGCCTGCACTACTGGGGTGAGAGTATCGGAGCGCTCTAAAGAGATTGCTTCGCAGCATGTTTCATATTCGCGCTCCACGTTTACCCAAAAGGCCTGGACTTGGTCAGGACGGATTTGGTAAGTATACACAGATGGCTCAGCTGTGCCAGGGGTATTAATCCTTGCTTCAAACTGACTTATCCTGTCAGTTAAACTCTGCAGCCATTTTAATGCTGGATCGAGTAATCCTACGACTTGCAGGTGGGACTTCGTCCTTAGACTCGGGAGTAGGTGGGTTTACCGAAATGGTAGAGGTGGTCTTTGGAAGGGGTGTGGGTTTTAAGGTAGGTGCCTTCTTGCTGGGTGTGGGCTTTAATGTAGGCGCTTTTTGAATGGGTGTGGGCTTTTTTCCAAGTCTAGGAGTTGGAGTCTTGAGCAAGTGTTCCTCCCGATTTGTTTTCGGTGTGCGAGGGGAACTCGCTTTTTCGGCGAACAGGGCTGACAACTTCTTATCTTCGTCCCCCCCAGCTTGCATTCCAAATTGGACAACAGCCGTTTAAGTTGGACTATCTTAAAGTTATACCTTGCCCCAAATCGCGAAAAAAAAAATGGAAAAGCTGTCGCGATAGTATGTATAAACCCTGTTGAAATTAACGTGTAATGTGTTTTAGGAATATCTGATGAGATGGAGTATGACAATATGATTACTAGAAAATCGTACTGATTACTAGAAAATTAAAAAAAAACTAGAAAATTGTATATAAATAACAATAATAAATTTGAAGTAATAGTTGGATAGGAATCGGATCACACAGATGTGCTAGATGCGATGACAGTGGAGATGCAGTACTAAATCGAAGTATTTTTGCTTGTGCATAAATGCCGATAATAAATTTGAAATAATTGGATTGGAATTATCAGATATGCTAAATGCGTTGACAGTGGAGATACAGTATTAAATTGTAGTATTTTTATTGGGTGGAGATGCGGTATTAAATTGTAGTAATTTTTATTGGGTGGAGATGCAGTATTAAATTGTAGTATTTTTTATTGGGTTGTGGACTGTAATGTACAATTATTTATGTAGTTTATTTAATATGTAAAATTATTTATGTACATAAATCACTACCTAAATACATTCATGTGTGCCGGTACGAAAATGGTAGGCCCAAATAACTGGCGGAACTTAAAGGTGGAGAGGGCTGGACCTATGTGTGTATATATGCGGATGACTTTGAATAATTTTCTCGTATGAACATATGTATTTTATTGTAGAATTGGTTGAGCTTTCGTACGGACTTGTAGGAACGGATTATACGGCGTGAATATGGACTTGTAATAGGATTTAAATACGATTAGGATTTACTTAGCTGTAGATATGGGGGGAACCTCTAAGCCTGGGAACTTGGCAATTCGCTGATACAGTAATCCGGCTCGAAGGACCAATGCTTGTGGCCAGGTCTCGGTTGCTAGACGTTCCACTTTCAATTACGTACCGCCCAATTGGAGAACACGTTAGCTCAACTTCACTGAATTTCCTTTATTAAAAATGGCTCAACAATAAACCCGGCTTCAAGTTAAGATAACAAATCCACAAAACGTTATCGCAAAGTTGGAACCCCGGAATCGGTCATCATTGGATTAATATGCGATTTCCACACGCGAACACCTTTATTAATCGTAAATGATCAATGTCTTTGCTTAAGCTTAAGTGTCGTTGCTGGGCATTTGGCAGCAGCGGGGAAATATGTTGACCCTGGTGCTCTACATATATTCACCACGCTGGCAACCAATTAAATCGAAGCCCAGCCTCTTAAGGCGGCTTGTACTGAATGGGCATTTGAGATGCCAATATTCTTATAGACTACTTCTTGCCCATTAGTTTTATGCGAATATATTAATATTCGCTGTTTAAGCAAACAGGGGTATGCTGCGTGCGCGACTTATAAATCATATTCAAGTAAGTCGGCCTGTGTGTATCATACCAACACAGCGACAGTTGTCTGCTGGGGTGATCATATTACCACTGCATTTGAAAATGTGCTGAATCCACAAAACGTTATCGCAAAGTTGGAACCCCGGAATTGGTCATTATTAGATTAATATGCGATTTCCACACGCGAACATCCCGCCGGCCTTGCAATGCGTTGCAACAATGCATCCGTTGGCGCCTCATATGTTCAGCATCGACATGCTCCCGAAAGCGTCCAACCGAAGACGGTGTTTTGAGCGACTGGCAGACCATCTGTACTCGTCAAGACGCCTGCGCGTATAACATCCGAATAAACGTCAGCTCCTAAAACGATAGCCACAGTGGATGCGCGATCAAACCGCTCATCAGCCAGAGTTAGGTGCTTGAACTTCTGACGAATCCGCAGATTAATTAGAGTAGCTGGCATGCGATGGCTGAGATGCGGGTTAATCTTCATGTAAACTTCTAGACAGAATTCTGGTGTCATTATGGACGGTTATTAAACCGTGCTACACACTTCCTCGCTGCCCACCGAGATATTCCCGAGGTAAAATGCTCGTGCCATGGAGGCGTTAATCCGAGACACCGGCTAACAAGGATCTATGAGCGCTCTCGTATCGAACTGTGTCGCCCCATTGTGGACTTCGGCAGGATTCACCCGAATGCTCATGAGCCAGGCAGTTAGCACAGTACCCATTGATTAGTACAGCCCTGAGCCGCATCTCCATCGTCAATCTCAGAAACCGTACGCACTTCTTGAGAGGGTGGACGCCTCGGCAAACTCGGCAACGGTAGGAGTGAATACCTCGAGTACATTTGCGCTCATTGGCTTGTACCTGCTCTCGGCGTGGGCGTGGCGTCATGGTGATCTGAGGACGAAAACCGGATGGATGCAGGACGGTCTGAATAATGAAATGAAAGATGAATGAGTAAAATGAATGATGAATGAGTGAAATGACTGATGAATGAGTGAAATGAATGATGAATGAGTGAAATGAATGATGAATTAATTGATAATTGGTTATTGACTGTAAATGATCGACGAGTAGGAGGACAGGATCTGGGATTCCATTGGAAGCAAAATAGTTTTAGTGATCGGTCTTTTAATGACTCCCCGCGACGTGGTAAGATCGACCAATCGTGTCTTGTCATCGTTTCCCATGTAGATTCGCTGGACTCGAGCCACCCGCCATTCGTTTGAAGGAAGGTGGTCTTCTTTTACGACGACGAGATCGCCCACCTCAACATTCCTAAACGCCACTTGTTTCGCTTATGCAATTCGCTTAAATACTCTCGTTCCCACCTGACACAGAGTTTTTGGCTCTGAGCCTTGAGGCGTTGCCAACGATTTAGGATTGAGGCAGCCCCTTTCATAATCTCCGGCTCAGCGACCGAGAGTAGCGGTGCTCCAATGAGGAAATGGCCAGGTGTCAGCACCAGCTGATCCGTTGCGTCCTCAGACATTGGTGCAATTGGCCTCGAATTCAGACAGGCTTCAACTTTACAAAGTAGCGTAGCGAATTCCTCAAACGTTTACTTAGACGTATCCATAGCTTTATAAAAGTGAGCTTTAAAGCTTTTCACTCCCGCTTCCCACAGCCCGCCCATGTGGGGCGCACCGGGAGGGATAAAACGCCACTTAAGATTTTAATGCTGGTATGTATCAACAATTAACCTCTTTGTGGATTCAAGAAAATCAGAGTTCAAGGCTCTAGCTGCCCCGACGAAGTTTTTACCATTGTCGGAATGGACTTGACATGGGCAGCTCCGTCGCGCTACAAAGCGGGCAAAAGCAGCAAGAAATGCTTCGGAGGATAGATCGGATGTTGCTTGAAGATGGATTGCCTTTGTGGTGAAACATACAAATACACACACATACCCCTTTCTTATGCCACACGCGCGGCCAGTAAAACTCTTAATTTCGAACGGACCCGCAAAGTCCACACCCGTGTACGTGAAAGGTCTAGAAAAGGTAGCTCGCTCTGTTTAAAGATCGCCCATTAGTTGTGATTGCACCTTCTTCTTGTAGAAAATGCATACTTTGCATGCGCGGATGACGGAATTTACAATATTTTGTAGTCTTGGAATCCAATATTTCGAGCGTATTAGACCTACGACGAGCTGGTTCCCACCATGTAGGGATATTTTGTGTGTGAAGCGAACCAGCAAACGAGCCAAATGTGTGGATGCCGACACTAAAATCGGATACCGTTCGTCATAAGACATGGAGTCCAATGCTTGTCAATGAAAGGATTGAGATTTACAATTGGGCTTGACAATGGGAGATGCTGTTTTTTCTCAAGAAGCCGACGTTCATCCTGATAACAAGCTTTTTGAGTTGCAAGAGTTATCGTTTCCAAAGCCTCTGCGAGCTCTGACCCTGTAAGCTCTAATGAGGACGATCGGCATGTATTTTGACAGCCCTTTATAAAGCGAATCGCGTATGCCGTAACGCGCAGTGCCCTTCCCAGGTCGGAGAACCGTAAAATGAGATCTGATGGAATAGGTGGGCTAGGAATAGCAACATGAACCTTAACATTGCGTTGTTCGATCGCCGTGTCTGGACGCCGACACCGTCGATTCTCGCCAGCTACCTTGCGGTGACTTCAACCACACTGGACCATGCCACCATATTTCGTTATTCACCAACTCTGTGGCACATACCCCCGACTTGCCAAATCCGCGGGGTTATCCTCTGAGCGGACATGGTGCCAGTTGTCTAGGCTGTCCGTTCGAGCTATTTTAGCCACTCTGTTGGCTACGAAAGTAGTCCATTGACATGGAGGCTTGTTCAACCACGCCAAGACGATCGTCGAGTCTGTCCAGAAACACCTTTCGGTGACGTCGAGTGGAAGTTGCGGAACAATGGCTGCTGTCAAATCGGCTAAAAGTACTGCCCCATAATTCTCTTAGCCATAATTCTTGCATAAACAACTTTGCACGGACGACAAACGGAGCCAGCCACCCAGCTGGATCGAAAAGCTTTGCTATTTGGGAGAGTATTTCACGCTTCGTGTACGAGGATTAAAAGCTGGGGTGAGAAGCAATAAAATAAAAGTGGTCACTCGTGCCCTTCCACCGAATCCCTAACGTTTTTGCAGTGCTAGCCTCCTCGATTTCTAAAAAGTACGAATTCAAAAGATGATCAGCTGGTACTTTCGCAGTGGAAACCCTGCGCAACCAAGAGCGGCACGGAGCTCACGAATCATGGATATAGCTTCTTCCTCTGAGTGGGATCCCGCTAACACATCATCGACGTACATGGAAGTCCTGATGATTTCATTGGCTAACGGGTGTGTTTTTTGGACATCCATTGACGGCTGACGCATGACCCGAAGTGCCAGAAATGGCGCACAGTTTATACCAAAGGTAACTGTCTTGAGCTCATAATCGTTAAAATTACCGTGTTGTGGTTCTACTAGGATCTGGCGATACATTTTGGTGATATCGGCATTAAAGACAAATCGAAAGCATCGCCATTTTAGCAACTGGATGGTTAAGTCCGTTTGTAGGACAGGCCCTGTATGTAAGATGTCATTCAGACTAACGCCATTCGTCGACTTGCTTGATGCGTTGAACACAACTCGCACCTTTGTTGTTGTACTATCAGGCTTAAAGACCGCGTGATGAGGAAGTTAAAAATTTTGTGAGCTGCTATCAGCTGGTACTTGGCACATGTGGCCCAACTCCAAGTATTCTCGAATGACTTGGTTGTACTGGACCTTCAAAGCGGAATCTTTGCTCAAACGATTTTCATTCTTTAGGAATTGGGACATTGCTATTGATCTGGAATGACCCAAAGAAATGGCGTCTGGGTTACGAAATGGAAGCGATACCACGTATCTCCCACACTCTTGTCGCTTCGTGGTTGTTTGAAAAAAATGCTCACATACCGTATCGGGCTCCTCAGCTGCTGGAAGCGGTAGATCCTCCACCTCCCAAAAACGAGTGAGAAGGTTTTCCAACTGGTTATGGTTCTCAACAGAAATTCGAGTAGAGAATGATGAAATCGAAGTAGGGATTGAACCGGAAATTACCCAGCCAAATATCGTTTCTTGTCCTAAGAGGGTTCCGCATAAATTCGGACGCACCCCTCCTAACAGAATCGACGGGATAATATCGGCTTCGACAAGTACATCAACTGGTGCGCTTTTTGAAAAGGACGGGTCAGCTAACTGGATATTTGGCAAATCCCTCAACGCAATGGATGGAACCTCACGCGAGGGTAGATTCTCTGCCAACTTTGGAAGAACATAGGCGGAAGTTTGTACTTGAATGCGAGGACGATGCGAGGAGCCCAAACTGAATTGACACTTTTTTGAGATTGGCCAGCAACAGCTTGATTCAGCCCTGAGACTCGTGCTTGCACCTTCGTATAAGGAATCCTTGTAGTCCTGAATAGTTTTTCAGAAATAAAGGTGCCCTCAGACCCAGAGTCGATCAACGCTCTAGCTGTGAAAGCCACGCCGTTGCAGATAACTTGCACAAGTGCAGTCTCTAGAAAACGCCTTGCATGTTGCTGACAAAGAAAGAGTTCACGTTTGGAGCAATGGGGTTGCTGGTACTCGCCGTAGGCGGAACAGAAACGGCTTGGGTTGTGCCGTCGCATGGCAAAAGCGTATGATACTCCCGGACAGTATCTTGATTTTGCGCGGGACCAGGTCTAATGGTTCGAAACATAGACGGACTAGACCTTTGCTGTTGGATATAGTTAACTCTCTCCTCCGGTTTTAGTTGCAGGAAGCGCGAGCACAAGCGGATTGGGTGATTCTCTTTGAAACAACAATTGCAATTTTGTGGCTTTCCGTTTACTTTCGTTTCAAAAGCGTGTACGTTCCTCGCATTAGGAGTGCTCCTGTATCGTTCACTAAGAAATTTGTTCATTTCCTCCCAGCGTGGAGCTGATCTCAGACTTGTCCTGAAGGAATTTTTCCCACAAAGAGAGAGTCGACTTTGGTAATTTACTTGAACACAGGAAAACCAAAACGCAATCCCAATTTTCGGTGGATATAGAGGAATGCCTTAAAGCAACCAAACAGCCCTGGATAGTGCTTTGAAGCTCGTTCAGTGCGACTCGTGATTCTAAACCTATCACAGATAGATTAAAGAGAATCTTCAGCTGGCTATTTACTAGCACCCTTCGATTCTCGAATCGTGCCATTAAGTTATCCCATGCTGACTTGAAACCGTCATTAGTTAGCGGAGATTTGGAGACAATACAATAAGCATCTCCAGTGGTCTTTGCGTATAGATGGAACAGTTTTTCGACCTCGGTTAGCCTTGGATTGTTAACATATATGGCTGTAAACAGGTCTCTAAATGTGGGCCAGCGCAAATAATCTCCGTTGAAGACCTCAGTATCGCAAGGAGGGAGACGGCAAACGCTTGAAATTATATTGGAAGAGACAACCGGATTCATACTTTGGGATTGCGGTTGAGCCTTCTCTATTTGTTCACACAATTGTGCCGCACACTTCTCGTAGACCCCATAGCAGTAATCATATTTTGCCTGCACTACTGGGGTGAGAGTATCGGAGCGCTCTAAAGAGATTGCTTCGCAGCATGTTTCATATTCGCGCTCCACGTTTACCCAAAAGGCCTGGACTTGGTCAGGACGGATTTGGTAAGTATACACAGATGGCTCAGCTGTGCCAGGGGTATTAATCCTTGCTTCAAACTGACTTATCCTGTCAGTTACAGCAATCAATTTCGATAATGCCGCCTCTGCAGCTATTTTAATGCTGGATCGAGTAATCCTACGACTTGCAGGTGGGACTTCGTCCTTAGACTCGGGAGTAGGTGGGTTTACCGAAATGGTAGGGGTGGTCTTTGGAAGGGGTGTGGGTTTTAAGGTAGGTGCCTTCTAACTGGGTGTGGGCTTTAATTTTATTGGGTGGGGATGCAGTATTAAATTGTAGTATTTTTTATTGGGTTGTGGACTGTAATGTACAATTATTTATGTAATTTATTTAATATGTAAAATTATTTATGTACATAAATCACTACCTAAATACATTCATGTGTGCCGGTACGAAAATGGTAGGCCCAAATAACTGGCGGAACTTAAAGGTGGAGAGGGCTGGACCTATGTGTATATTGTAAATTGATTGTATGTAGATATGTATTTTATTGTAGAATTGGTTGAGCTTTCGTACGGACTTGTAGGAACGGATTATACGGCGTGCATATGGACTATAGGATACGATTAGGATTTACTTAACTGTAGATATGGGGGGAACCTCTAAGCCTAGGAACTTGGCAATTCGCTGATACAGTAATCCGGCTCGAAGGACCAATGTTTGTGGCCAGGTCTCGGTTGTTAGACGTTCCACTTTCAATTACGTACCGCCCAATTGAAGAACACGTTAGCTCAACTTCACTGAATTTCCTTTATTAAAAATGACTCAACAATAAACCCGGCTTTAAGCCAAGATAACAAATCCACAAAACGTTATCGCAAAGTTGGAACCCCGGAATCGGTCATCATTGGATTAATATGCGATTTCCACACGCGAACACCTTTATTAATCGTAAATTATCAATGTCTTTGCTTAAGCTTAAGTGTCGTTGCTGGGCATTTGGCAGCAGCGGGGAAATATGTTGACCCTGGTGCTCTACATATATTCACCACGCTGGCAACCAATTAAATCGAAGCACAGCCTCTTAAGGCGGCTTGTACTGAATGGACATTTGAGATGCCAATATTCTTATAGACTACTTCTTGCCCATTAGTTTTATGTGAATATATTAATATTCACTGTTTAAGCAAACAGGGGTATGCAGCGTGCGCGACATATAAATCATATTCAAGTAAGTCGGCCTGTGTGTAACATACCAACACAGCGACAGTTGTCTGCTGGGGTGATCATGTTACCAATGCACTTGAAAATGTGCTGGCCGTCGGACTTTTGTGTATTTATAATTTAACGTTATTAATGTACAGTATGTACCTGATATGTGCGCATACTACAGCATACCGATTTAGTCGAAATGAAAGAAGAGTTGTGATGAGATCCTGTTGTATGGTTGAGCCTACCATTTAAAGTTCGTTGAGGGCTAGGACAGACGTTGTTTTAGCGCTCGCGTCGAAGACAACCCTAAGTTTGGTGGTTAGGCTTTCCGGCCGCAGAACGCAGTGATGACGGATATAGAAATGTGGTATTCTTGTGTCTACTGTTTTTGCGAGACATGTGTCCAAGCTCCATATACCTCATGAATTGGATATAGGGTTCCTTCAGTGATGGATTAAGATTGAGTCTGCGCTCCAGCATTAAGAATCGTTTAAATGCACTATCATACGCTTGCCCTAACCTTAGTTGTCCGATTTTAAAGGGGAGCCGCACCTGAATAATGTTGCTCGCAAAGCTGCTTCTCTTCACTAAGTCTCTGAGGTGCGGTTTTGTATTCCTCCACTTCCCAGAACTTGTGCAAGCATTCGTCGAGAGACGAGATTGAATAAGATTGCACTTGTAGGTTTATGAATTTATGAAGTGTGATGCGTTTTCACCGACAATCCAGCCAAATGCTGGGTTGATGAATGCGGGCATTCCTGGGCCAACCTCGCACTTGCCGCACTTCGCTGGGCTGGAGGTTGCAAATCCTGTTAGTCACGGCGAAATGAGAAGACCACTTGAATTCCGAGACGCGACGCGACGTTGTAGTTTACAGTTTGAATAGTGTAAGAAACCCCACATATGGACTGAGAAACGCGAGACTTTGCTAGCTGGAGCCGTTTGGAAAGTTTCTTCGGTGATCAGATTCACCTCGGATTCTGAGTCTAGAAGTGCCCGAACAATTTGGAAGTCTCCATATCCATCCTTGATCACCAGTGCTGACACCCTAGGTCTGCTGTGCTGGTTAGACTCAGCGTGTTCTGGAACCAGGCTCTGTTGTGGTTGGTTTGTCATCGAATCAGCCTTAGTTGGACTTGGGCTATAAGCATGCAAAAGAGTGTGATGAGCGCCCTGATAAACCTTGCACCGAGATTTGGATGAACAATCCGTAAAAACATGTGATTTCTTTACGAAGTCTTTCCGCTGCGTGAGTTGAAGTGCAGAGAACGACTTGCATTGTGTGATGTAGTGACTGCCCGAGTCACAGTATGTGCAACTGGCATTTGTTATAATTATAATTATATTATTTGGACAAATGCATTTGGTTCGTCTTCTGTCGTAGCTGTGTGTCGATGGCTCGACCTTTGATTATGGCGCGTTATCGGCCTCCCAAGAATTGACAGCGGTGTGTTGAAACTTGCAGCACTCGTCCCAGTCTGGAAGCTTTTCAAATACCTGCTTCTCATCGTAGCTTAACCTTGTCTCGGCATCGACCTTAGAAAGAAGCAAGTTTATCATGATAGCGTTCATGACGTCGTTCGGTGATCCCGACGATAATAATGATCCTCGGATCGCTGATGATGTGTGCATTTGGTTCGTCTTCTGTCGTAGCTGTGTGTCGATGGCTCGACCTTTGATTATGGCGCGTTATCGGCCTCCCAAGAATTGACAGCGGTGTGTTGAAACTTGCAGCACTCGTCCCAGTCTGGAAGCTTTTCAAATACCTGCTTCTCATCGTAGCTTAACCTTGTCTCGGCATCGACCTTAGAAAGAAGCAAGTTTATCATGATAGCGTTCATGACGTCGTTCGGTGATCCCGACGATAATAATGATCCTCGGATCGCAGATGATGTGTTCACAAGGCGTTGCAATCTAGTAGCGACTGAGTTCGAGATGGATTGCAAGGTGAAAAGCCTAGAAATAGAATCGAGAAAAATAGGCACGCTGTTGTCGTGACGTTCTTTCAGACTGTTAAATGCCTTTGAATAATTGTTCTCAGTGACCTGGACTACCTCCAAGGCTGCGCCTGACACACAGCTCAACAAATAGTTAAATTTGTCAATAGCTGAGATTCCAGGGTCACTGTGCACGAGATTTGTAAAAGCGACTTCAAATCGCTGGTAGTCTGAATATTTGCCATCGAAGTGCGGCAACTTCAAGTTTGGCAATTGGGAAGAGGCATTCAAAGCACTGACGTCTGCTGAATGAATTACTCATTAGAGATTTTATTTTGCTTTTGGCTTTAATGAACAATGTTTCCACCTTAGCTCTACCATCGTCCGCATAATTCAGCTCTTCAATTCGTGTTTGCAATTGACACAACTGGCGAAAGTAAGACTCTAAAATTTGTAAATGACAATCTAAGTCGTCGTGGGTGAGCTCGGACTCCCTGTCCAGCCGCTAAGTTTTCGATGTTGGCTTCCATTTTTGAGCGCTGTAGTCGACTGCGTCAACTGCCTCTGCTGTCGAATCCTTGGTCATTTTAAACGGTCGCAGGAAAGTGCGGCAGAGTAGAAAGCTGAAAAACTACGGTTCAAAGAAGAAACGAAAAGATAATCTGAAGGCGAATCTGTACCACATGCGCAGACCGGCGTTATAGTTCTGGTTGTAGTAATCCCGATCGTGGAGATTTTTTCAAGCGATTGCGACCTGTACCTTTCCCCATGCTTTGTTAATAGTAGCGGAAAGAGGTCTGTAAGTTGGGATCCTTTAAAAGTCAATAAAAAACTCACACCAAAATTACTTTAAACTTTTAGAAACTATTTATTTATGTTATTTTTATCAATTTTAGTTCGTTTTAACATATTGGGTTGGCAAGAAAGTCATGTCGTTTTTTTTCAATATTTTCAAAGATGATTTATTTAGATCAGGACTTATAATTAATCAATTATGTTTTGGCCGTTTTGTTCGACCACTAATGACCATCTCTCGGGCAGCTGCATAATTCCGCGCTCGAAGAACTTTTGGTCTTTTCCAGCAAAGAATCGAGACAAGTGGTTTTGACAGCCTCATCTGAATCAAAGTTTCTACCATTCAAAGAGTTTTGAAGAGAGCGAAACAAATGGTAATCTGAAGGTGCTAAGTCCGGACTATAAGGTGGATGTGGTAGCACTTCCCAATTCAGCTCCGTTTATTTTTGCGGAGTGACCGAAGATGTGTGGGGCCTAGCGTTGTCATGATGAAAGACTATACCCTTGCGATTAGCTAGTGCCGGCTCCTTTTCTTTAATTTTTTCCGCCAAATTGGATAGCTGGCGACAGTACACATCTGAATTGATGGTTTCATTCCGTCCCAGCAGCTCCAAGTGCACTACACCCTTCCAATTCCACCAAACAGACAGCATAACTTTCCTCTGATGGATATCGGCCTTTGATGTGGCTTGGGCTGGCTCATCTTTCTTGCCTTGAGCTTTTTCGTTGGACATTATTGTAAACAACCCACTTTTCTGCTTCAAAAAAGGATCGTTTTTAGTCCGTTGCAGCAGAGAATAGCAGATATTGATACACTTAGTTTGTAACGTTTCTGCTATGCTGGGGTAGTTCAACGGTGTCCAGGAGTTCGTTCCAACATTTATTTGTGTCAGGAGTGGTTGCTGTAAGAGTTTGACCCGGTTCCCAGAGTATGACACGAGCGGGGTTCGGTGAAATTGAAGGGGTTTGCGTTTATTTACTTAAATTTTACAGAGTTTAGAGAACAGGATAGAGCGGCGCGGCTGGCTCCGTCTTCGGCGGTGTCGTCGAGGGCGGTCGTGGGCGGCTACTGATCGTCCTTCGGTAGTTGCGCAGCGGCTGGCGTCCTGTAGATGAGAAAGAAAGAATATGGCTATCGGCGCCGGAAAGTATGCCCCTCGGTGGTTGGACACGATAGCAACGGCTTCCTGTTTGCGCCGGAGAATATGTCCCTCTGTATGCGTCCCTTTACCTCTAGATAATTCCCCCCGAGATATCCCTGATATCACCGCGTGTGGGAGAGGGTTTGGAGGCCTCTTAGGTCTTCCAGGTTAGGTGAGAGAGTTTTGGAGGCCACTTAGGTCTTCCAGGTTGAAGAGAGAGTTTTGGAGACCACTTAGGTCTTCCAGGTTGAAGAGAGAGTTTTGGAGACCACTTAGGTCTTCCAGGTTAGGCCAGAGAGAGTGTTGGGTGGATGGGTGGTGGAACCCCTAAGATCGGCTGGCACTGATGTCGGCCGGTCTTTTGGATAGTGGGTAGAGGAGGGGAGAGGGGTTTTCGCTAACTACAATGTATTTGGACGGGGTACTAGACCCTATCCTAGAAAAAGACTCCACAAGTAACTCCCAGAGAGGTCGCTCACACCAATGCGTAAGGCTCACCTTCTCCGATCGCTGTCGGTTGCAGAGTGACTTGAACTGGGCAACCGGCACCCTTTTTATACCCGTTGGCGTGAATAAGTGTGCCCGCACCACGTCAAAATCCCTGGTCCTCCGGCTTAGCGCGTGTGGCCAGCTGATCATGGATCAGTGTGACCAGGTAATCGGGGTCAGTGTGACCCGGTGATCGTGGATCAGTGTGCCCAGCTATTTCTATTGGCGCGCCCGCCTTTTTATTTGAATTTTAATTCGTTTCAGGTTTTTATTCTCTTAAACTAATTATTATATTTATCCTATTCTCTATGTCGCTTCATGCTTTTTATCTCTCTTAACCTAAGCTTATTTTCTATGTTTGTTTATATTGTGCGCTCTGGAGCGTCACACCTCCCCCCCTCTTGCGAAGGCACGAAGTGCCGAATCGTGATCTTCGACCCCCTGCCGAAGATGACCTTCCACGACTTCTCTTCATCCTTTACTAGGATGGTCTGCTGCTGCCCCTTCCGTTTCTGCCCCCAGCGTTCCTTTATCTCCGGCATGTCTGATGTCTTTCCTTCCAACCGCGTTGGTGTTTTAAATTGTTTCACCAGAAGGTCTATCTGGTTAGCTACCTCGCTCAGTTCTTCTGTCGGTGACTTGTTTTGCTCCGTCGACCCTTTCTCCTTGCTGTGTTTCTCCGCTAGCTCGCCAAGCCTCCGCCTGATCTCCTCTGTGTGGTCTGGGTTCTTTACCAATGATGCTATTCTCTGTCTTAATTCCTCCGCTTTTCCCGTTGCGTCCAATCCGAATTCCTCCGCGTACTCGATCGATCCGCATTTGATGCTAGGTACACCCAGGTCGACATAACTCTCTACCGGCGTCTCGTCTTTGCAACCACTTTAACCTGTTCGGGCGCCATGTAACGTTCCTGCTATGCTGGGGTAGTTCAACGGTGTCCAGGAGTTCGTTCCAACATTTATTTGTGTCAGGAGTGGTTGCTGTAAGAGTTTGACCCGGTTCCCAGAGTATGACACGAGCGGGGTTCGGTGAAATTGAAGGGGTTTGCGTTTATTTACTTAAATTTTACAGAGTTTAGAGAACAGGATAGAGCGGCGCGGCTGGCTCCGTCTTCGGCGGTGTCGTCGAGGGCGGTCGTGGGCGGCTACTGATCGTCCTTCGGTAGTTGCGCAGCGGCTGGCGTCCTGTAGATGAGAAAGAAAGAATATGGCTATCGGCGCCGGAAAGTATGCCCCTCGGTGGTTGGACACGATAGCAACGGCTTCCTGTTTGCGCCGGAGAATATGTCCCTCTGTATGCGTCCCTTTACCTCTAGATAATTCCCCCCGAGATATCCCTGATATCACCGCGTGTGGGAGAGGGTTTGGAGGCCTCTTAGGTCTTCCAGGTTAGGTGAGAGAGTTTTGGAGGCCACTTAGGTCTTCCAGGTTGAAGAGAGAGTTTTGGAGGCCACTTAGGTCTTCCAGGTTGAAGAGAGAGTTTTGGAGACCACTTAGGTCTTCCAGGTTAGGCCAGAGAGAGTGTTGGGTGGATGGGTGGTGGAACCCCAAAGATCGGCTGGCACTGATGACGGCCGGTCTTTCGGAGAGTGGGTAGAGGAGGGGAAAGGGGTTTTCGCTAACTACAATGTATTTGGACGGGGTACTAGACCCTATCCTAGAAAAAGACTCCACAAGTAACTCCCAGAGAGGTGGCTCACACCAAGGCGTAAGGCTCACCTTCTCCGATCGCTGTCGGTTGCAGAGTGACTTGAACTGGGCAACCGGCACCCTTTTTATACCCGTTGGCGTGAATAAGTGTGCCCGCACCACGTCAAAATCCCTGGTCCTCCGGCTTAGCGCGTGTGGCCAGCTGATCATGGATCAGTGTGACCAGGTAATCGGGGTCAGTGTGACCCGGTGATCGTGGATCAGTGTGCCCAGCTATTTCTATTGGCGCGCCCGCCTTTTTATTTGAATTTTAATTCGTTTCAGGTTTTTATTCTCTTAAACTAATTATTATATTTATCCTATTCTCTATGTCGCTTCATGCTTTTTATCTCTCTTAACCTAAGCTTATTTTCTATGTTTGTTTATATTGTGCGCTCTGGAGCGTCACAAGTTAGGTGAATTTCCTTTAAGTTATGCGGAACCCAAACATCGAGCTTGCTTAAGTAGCCAAGTTTCTTCAAATGGTTTTCAACCGTTGTATGCGACACACTGAGCTTCTCTGACATCTCCCGCGTTGAATAACGCCTGTTTTCATCCAGCAAAGCCTGAATTTGTTCGTCAAAAACGGCCGATGGTCGACCAGAACGTGGGGCGTCTTTAGCTCCAAAATCTCCTAGCCTGAATTTAGCAAACAAGCGCTGACATTGGCGATCACTCATGGCATCTTTACAATAGACTTCGCACAATTTTTCGCGAGTTTCGACCCCTTTTTTTTCTTTTCGGAAGTAAAAAAGCAAAATATGCCGAAAATGCTCACTTTGATCCTTCATGTTTAATTTGCTATAGCTTCCACAAATGTTATCGAATAATTGCCAAATTTTTATCGATAGTACCTAAGACAATAAGCTTTAAAACGTTACTAAAAAGTGTGACCCTGGTGCTCGATTAGTCGTAAATAAATTAGATTAAAAACGATTACTAAAAAAAACGACATGACTTTCTTGCAATATTTCCCGTCCACTTAAAAAAACTTAGATCAAATAACATTTAAAACCAAAAGGCTCTTTAAACTATCACACTTTTCGTAATTTCAAATAATTAACTAGTCAGAAAGTGACCTCTGTCGGTCTGAGGCCTTTTATATGAAAAACGGGTGTCTCAACTTAAGTAATAGTTTAAATCTGTCTTGAGCCTGGCTTCTAATGTTTTACCCAAAAGTTTTGTGACTTAAAAAAAATATTATTGAAACAGTTGTGATACTGCTTAAGATAATCAAAAGTCAATAAATTCATCTTAAAATTATTTTATTGCTAAATCGAAATTTATAAATAAATACGACTTATGTGTTAAATACCGGAGAAGACCCGAAGTGAAATTGCTTGTCACACTCTGGACTTTTAGACAGTTCCAAATGCTTCCGTCGTTTGTCCGCTATAATAAAGTCGTCTTCCTCGATCATTTCAGAGTCACCACGTTTTCTACAATAATGATCATTGGTAGAGCCATCCATATAGTCGTTCGTATCATTGCACTGATAAATTATGTAGTTGGCCTCAATATACTTGTTTGATCTTAAAAATTTTTAGGCCGATTATATATTTGTAGGGAATTATATGCGAAATACTTACAGCTTTAGTAGATATGGATCGAAGGGAAAAAACGATTCGAGCGTCTCCTCGGGTATACATTTGTCATGGCCATATACTGTGGCTAGTTTACGTCGAGCGTTGCGTTCCAAAACTGTATGACAGTAGGCCAGTTGGTAAGTTCTTGTAACACCAGCAAAAGCCGTGGCCACTGGGGCTAGACAGTATCGAAGGGGATTAAAGTGGCACATAGCGAGGCGTGATAGTTGAAGGGACTGAAGAAAAAGCAAATCTAAAACAGAAGGATATAAAAAAATTACATTTTGTTACTGCAGTATTTGCCTGTTTAGTATTTACTTATGTTTCCAATATAAAACAAGAGAGAACGCTGTAGTCGAGTACTTCGACTATCAGATACCCGTTACTCAGCTAAAGGGACTGCGAGGGAGGTGGAGATATGCAGTCGGCAAAGCTACTGGCGCCATCTAGAGGCCATTTCTCATAATTTCTAAAATTTTTGTAAATGTTCTACATTTTAATAAGTATTAACAAACACAAAAAATCAGGGACCGTAAATAACAGTTATTTGAGACTTTTATTTTAAAAGGCCTACTGAGATTTGTTCAATTTTTTATCAACAATTTTACTGGTTTTTATGCACTTTATAGACATGGACAAATAACAGTTAATTTGACCTTTAAAACAAAATATCACAGTAGTCTTTTTAAAATAAAAGTCTCAAATAACGATTATTTACGGTCCCTGCTTTAAATAAAAGTCTCCTAGGGACTTCTTCAAAATAATAAAAGTCACTAACCGCTTTTTATTTTTGACTTTTATTTTAAAAATTATTAATTGTCGAAAAACTATCGAAAAATACCATAAAACAGTCCCACTAACAAAATAATATAAATATAATATAATAATATAAACAAAATTTCAAACTTGTGACGACCCATCGTCACAACAACTAAATACAACCCACCAAAGAACAACCTTTTCAAACGCGCGCCCAAAACGATAACTGGCCACACTAATATATCGGGAGTCAAATACCATACCTGGCCACACTAATCCCATCGGAAACCTACTACCATCGCTATATTCGTGACCCGATAACGAATTATCGATATCGGGATTCTCAGCATCGACCGCTCTGGGCACACTCAACGGGGCGTATATAAGCAGAGGCAAGAACCCAGATGAGTCACTTGCGTTCCGACGATCTTCGAGGAAACACATCAGCATCAAGGAGTAAGTGTTCTGGTAGATAGCCTTGGTATTAATGGTGGATCCGTAAGAGTGCGGTTTTTAAATCGGCTCTGCGACCTGGTGAGGATAACTGGCGTCCCGGTGTGGTTTCCCTGAAATCAGCCCAGACCCAGTCGTGATCACTGAGACGGCCCGGTTTACGTAATTCAGGCCCACCTCAGTGAGTTCCCCCAGACGTCACGTTTCCGGCTTCCGACCCGGAAACGAAACGGATGTAGAAACGGCAGGTCGAAACTAACGATGCCCGGCAGCCCGAAACTAACGATGCCCTACATTCCCGAAACCCACTAAAAACCCAAGTAGATCGTTCCCAACGACCCAGAACACTACGAACCCGACGTACACGACGTACGCACGACGAAGCAGTTCACGTACCGGCCCATCCCGCAGCGCCAACGCGATCACTCGGCCCATCCCGCAGCGCCAACGCGATCCAATTCCAATGCCATCATGGAAAAGCTTCAAGAAAGAATTCCTGGGATACTACAGACCAGCGGACTATGAAGAGAAAGAGAAAAAGAAACTAGAGTGGGTCTACCCAAAACAGTCGAGTAGAGTTCAAAAAGTATGCTAAACGGGGGGAATGCCGAACTCTAGCGGAATACTTACAGTTGGCAGAGGAATTCGAGGGGCTCCAGCCACAGGAACGCTTAACACAACACACACCGGAAAACCACTGGACACAACGGCAGCAACCGGGAAATTTTGGTAGACAAACAAGAAACCAATGGAGACCCCAGGAACCCCCACAAGCACTAAACAGAGGAATAACACGATCATTCAGTATGAATAATAGATGTTGAAGGTGCAAAGAAGAGGGACACAGAGGACAGCAGTGCAACAACACGCCAAGAATATACTGCTGGATATGCGGACATGATGGAATACGAACGATCCATTGCTGTCGTCGGAACGAAACGTCGGGAAACGCCAGAGGCCCATGGGATCAGAGCGGGCACCCAGGGCAAACACCACACCCGCAACAGCAATAAACTTTAACGGCCGACGACTACTTGCACAAGTGAACCTAGGCAACACAAGAGTTCGCGGGGCCATAGACACAGGAGCCACAAGAAGTTTCATCGCCAGGAAACTAGCCAGCAGAATAGCCAGGCATGGGACGGAAAAGCAAGTAACCGAAGCCATTAGACTAGCAGACGGGACAAACAGAACGGCCACAGAGGCACTGGAAGTACCAATACAACTCGGGCACAAAGCAAGCACAACAACACTGCTAATCCTCGAAGAGGTAATCGGCGATCTTCTGCTGGGGACGAAGAAGTGCACCTAGCGCGTTAAAAATCGAAAAATGAGCGAACAAATTTTTTTAACGCGCTAGGTGCACTAGGCGCTAGGTGTGTAAGAGTCATTTGTCAATTTAGTTCCTTGGGTTCATAGCTACATAATCACTGAAGACTTGATAGTAAAATTTTAATCGGTGCACAAGATATGGCCGTTACAAATAAATTTTGCATGTAAAACTTTAACTTGCTATAATAGGTAAACGCGAGCTAAGCCAGAGAAACCCAAATGGGTTTTAGCTTATTTCGATGAGTACTTTCCGCCCATGAAATCAAAATTGCGGTTACATTTTTCATGTTGCACTGTGTTATCGATTACAAAACATTTTTGGCGCCAATAATTAAGTTGAAATTTGAATTAATCTCTGCTAAATCAGTCATTTCTACCACTGTGCGCTGGGCGCCACAGTGGGCGCTCGCCTGAAACAAACTTGCGCTGCTTAGGAAGCCCAAGAATATGCGTGCTTAATCCAGAGCGATCCGAGATCCCAGCGTTCATACGGACGGACAGACAGACATGGCTAGATCGACTCGGCTAGTGATCCTGATCAAGAATATTTATACTTTATGGGGTTGGAAAAGCTTCCTTCTACCTGTTACATACTTTTGCACGAATACAATATACTCTTTTACCAGGGACTGTAACAGTTATAACTTTTAGAGCTGTTTTCTCGTCCGTACTTCAATTTGCCTGCCGGGACACCGGAGCGATAAACAAATTTTGTCTGGGTACTTCTTCCACCCTTGCAAATTTGTGCAGGTGGATTTCTGCGGACATTTGCAAGTGATGCCAGACATTCGAGCGTTGTCAATCTGGCTCGACTCTTCTTGCGAAAACAGCTGATTCAATTAACAGTTAAATATAAATCAAAATTGTTAAAGTAAAAGTAATCCAATTTATTCTAAAAATGAATTCCCAAGCGATTTATCTTTAAACTCTGTGGGATTTCGTCGAATTATTTGAAGTGCGAACTTATCTACGCAAATATCAAGGCCAAAGAAATTACTTCGAACATTACAGTGACGAAGAATTTGTTAAAAGGTTTCGCTTGTGTAAAAGCTCGGCTCTATTTGTTTTGCAAAAAATTGTTTTTTGCGACCTGAATCTAAAGTAAAGAAGTAAGTGCATTCATTTGGTTTAACTAATTCCATATAATCAAAAACCACTATTACAGGGAAACGACAATACAGCCATGGGTTAAGCTTCTAATAGCACATAGATTCTATGCAAGCGGCAGTTTTCTTATAACTGTTATACAAGAATTGTCTCCTGTTTATCGGTATAATTTTTACCGCGAGTTTTTTTTCTGCCGACCTTGGTTATTTATTAGTTTGTAACGACCCTGTTTTGAGAGGCGGTATAGCTCGCCGTGGTCAGGGTTCGCGACAGATATTTATATCAAATAAAAACACCTCTTAACGAGGTAAAAAACTAGTGACGATCGCACCTTGAACATACAAAAGTTCTGATATCAACATTTGTGACGAAAAATTATTACACTCGTTATTAAATAGACTTTCTAATATTTTCTCATTCGGCCCGCCCTAGCAAACTATTCCAGCCTTTTTCCCTTCACAGGCATTTTCTATTGCAGCGTGCCGAATGAGAAAATATTAGAAAGTCTATTTAATAACGAGTGTAATAATTTTTCGTCACAAATGTTGATATCAGAACTTTTGTATGTTCAAGGTGCGATCGTCACTAGTTTTTTACCTCGTTAAGAGGTGTTTTTATTTGATATCAGAAGTTTTTGTTTGTTTACATTGGCTCTCATAGGAGCTAATATATACATTTAAATTTAAATTGGTCAATCATAATTTGTAAGCCATTGTATTTAAACAAATTAAGTTAAAAAGGCGTTTAAGTATTTCAAAATACCTTTTAAACGAGGCATAGCACATGTCTGTAGCTTCAGTAGTGTACAACTTACGAACTAAAGAAATTTAGCTATTTTTAGCTTTTTCCCGCTAAAGCAGCGGGTTTTTCCAAAAATCGTAAAACAAAAGTTTCCTATTTGGAATTCCTTAAAACAATTGAATTGATTCCATGACCCTAAAATACAGTTTGCATACGCACATACTAAATTCAATGCTTAGGCAGCGTTAGTTGTTCGAGCCGGCAAAAGTGGCTATTTTTAACTTTTAAACGTGACTTTTTACAGTAATGTGTTATATACCAAAATTTAGGGAATCTCAAGGGCTATACAGTTTAAAGTTGTAAGGAAAATCGTTAGAGCCGTTTTTGAGAAAATTAAAAAAAAGCTAAAAAGAAAGTTTAAAAAAAATTTATTTTGTTCATATCTTTTTAACTATTACATTTACACAAATTGCATATGAAGGGCATTTATAGCATTTAAAAATACCTTTCAAACGAGATGCAGCACAACTCTGTAGCTTTAGTAGTATAGAAGTTACGGCTTTCCGAATTTTAGCTATTTATAGCTGTTTTCCCGCTAAACTAGCGAGTTTTTCCAAAAGTGGTAGAACAAAAGTTTTTTATATCGATGTGATGAACGTCATATCAAATTTTCAAAACTTAAAAAACATGTTTTGGACAAACTGACAAACTGACAAACAGAATTAAATTTTCATTTTGGGAAGAAGAAGAAAATCTTATTTTGGCTATAACTTTTGAACGGAGCGTCGGATTTTGACAAATGACCCCTCATTCGACGGGTATTTTCAAAAGGAATACAACTAAAACATTGCGAGGGGGCATTTATCCCCACCGGCCCCAACAGCTCCAAATTTCGAAATTTTCACTTTTTCACTTTCACCGCTCTCTCTCCCAAGCCAATTGATTTTCTTAAAGTCTTGGTATGCAATCCTTTAAGTTTTTGCAATACCTTTCGATTGGTGTATTACTCATTACGATCGGACTATCACAGCAGATTTTCAATTTTGCGGCTATATAATAGTAGTCGCCTTCGCACACTCTCCTGGTGCGCTTCGTCACTACATGGACTGCCGTCCATAGTGATTTCCTCTATAGATCGATTTACCTCCCTTTCCCCAATAATGACACAGAGGGATAGAACTATAAAGTAGGCGTGTATTTCGTAGTAATTTAAAAAATGGGGTTTTGTCGGGTGATGACGTATACGTGATTCGAGACTGCTTGCTTCGTTGGTTCGGCGCTACGGGAGGGCCGAAGGATGGACTGCGTGCTGTCGGTTTGGCGCTCCGGGAGGGCCGAGTGGTGAACTGCTTGCTGTCGGGGTCCGATGCTGAGGAGGGCCGAGTGGTGAACTGCTTGCTGTCGGGGTCCGATGCTACGGAAGTGCGAGTGATGAACTGCTTGCTGTCGGGGTCCGATGCTCCGGAAGGGTGTGTGATGAACTGCTTGCCGTCGTGGATCCGATGCTACGGGAGCGTGTGTGATGAACTGCTTGCCGTCGTGGATCCGATGCTACGGAAGCGTGTGTGATGAACTGCTTGCCGTCGTGGATCCGATGCTACGGAAGCGTGTGTGATGAACTGCTTCGTGGTGTGTACGTGACGCTACGGAAGAGCCATGAGATCGCGTTGGCGCTGCCGGATGGGCCGAGTGATCGTGTTGACGCTGCAGATGGGCCGAGTGGTCGCGTTGACGCTGCGGATGGGCCGAGTGCTCGCGTTGGCGCTGCGGGATGGGCCGAGTGATCGCGTTGGAGCTGCGGGATGGGCCGGTACGTGAACTGCTTCGTCGTGTACGTCGGGTTCGTAGTGTTCTGGGTCGTTGGGAACGATCTACTTGGGTTTCTAGTGGGTTTCGGGAATGTAGGGCATCGTTAGTTTCGGGCTGCCGGGCATCGTTAGTTTCGACCTGCCGTTTCGTTTCCGGGTCGGAAGCCGGAAACGTGACGTCTGGGGGAACTCACTGAGGTGGGCCTGAATTACGTAAACCGGGCCGTCTCAGTGATCACGACTGGGTCTGGGCTGATTTCAGGGAAACCACACCAGGACGCCAGTGATCCTCACCAGGTCGCAGAGCCGATTTAAAAACCGCACTCTTACGGATCCACCACCAATACCAAGACTATCTACCAGAACACTTACTCCTTGATGCTGATGTGTTTCCTCGAAGATCGTCGGAACGCAAGTGACTCATCTGGGTTCTTGCCTCTGCTTATATACGCCCCGTTGAGTGTGCCCAGAGCGGTCGATGTTGAGAATCCCGATATCGATAATTCGTTATCGGGTCACGAATATAGCGATGGTAGTAAGTTACCGATGTATCTATGGGATTAGTGTGGCCAGGTATGGTATTTGACTCCCGATATATTAGGGTGGCCAGTTATCGTTTTGGGCGCGCGTTTGAAAAGGTTTTTCTTTGGTGGGTTGTATTTAGTTGTTGTGACGATGGGTCGTCACAAGTTTGAAATTTTGTTTATATTATTATATTATATTTATATTATTTTGTTAGTGGGACTGTTTTATGGTATTTTTCGATAGTTTTTCGATAATTAATAATTTTTAAAATAAAAGTCAAAAATAAAAAGCGGTTAGTGACTTTTATTATTTTGAAGAAGTCCCTAAGAGACTTTTTTTTAAAGCAGGGACCGTAAATAATCGTTATTTGAGATTTTTTATTTTAAAAAGACTACTGTGATATTTTGTTTAAAACGTCAAAAATAACGTTATTTTTACTCTTGTCCACAAAGTATATGCATGTCAAGGGGATTTAAAGTAAAAGTCTTTTTGAAATATCTCGCTTGCGATCCAAAAAAAAAGTCTAACCAAATAGTTCAGATTTTGTGTATATGTTACTATTTAATTTTAGTATTAAAGAGTTTATAGTACATCAGTAGAATTATGCCTCCATTTTAACTAAGTCAAGGGAAGAATTTTGAAAATCGCGATTTCTTGAGAAGAAGATACACCTGACATGGGAAGACATGGAAATTTGAAAGCACAATGAAACAAAAAACGGGACCTTCCATTAAATCAGCAGTCGGCACAAACATTTAATGCAGTGGTGGCCAGCAGAAGCTAGCAGCGCAGCGGCAGAGGAATTGCCTATCCCGTGGGCCCTGCGCGCTGCCTCTGCTGGCTACCACTGATTTAATGACATTTTGTTTTATATTTGTGTAATCAATTTGAACAGGGCAACTCATCGATGTGTGTGTGCAGACCGCTGTTCTACAGTGCGCGTGAGCGGCAGCGGATGGGCAGAAGAATTCCCTATGCTTACCTAATAGGGCGCTGCCGACTGCTGCTTTAAACAAATCGCCGTCTAATAACACCATTAACACTAAATGTGACTGAGACTCTCTATCAGGAAAAACATTACTGTGAATCATATATAGTCTTTCAAAAATAACGGTCAGGACTTTTATAATAAAAGTCTTTCGATAACTGTTATTCTCTGATAAGTAAAATAAAAGTCTCAAAATAACTCTCTGTGAGATATATAAAAGTCTTTGAATATTTGTTGTGAGATATATAAAACTCCCACGATAAAAGTTTATTTTATAAATCAAAATAAACAATTCTGCGTTTTTAGAAAACTTCTATCTATTTTTCTTCATATTTAATTTTAAAGAAATTAAAAAAAAATAAACTCTTTTTTCTGTCCCTGCCTTTTACTCTACGAGTAACGGGTATAAAAATATTTACAAAAATAAACTCTTTTTTCTGTCCCTGCCTTTTACTCTACGAGTAACGGGTATAAAAATACTTACAACTTCAACATTGTTTTGTTTTTTTTGCTTGAAAGCTGATAAAAGCACCAACAAAATTAGGAATGTTTCACAACTTCCGGAATTGCGATGGGTGAGACATTGATGTTTATATTCCAGCTCTACGTATTCAGAAATTAGTCACAGTAGTTCTGATTATATGTACATCGGTTTACGTTTACTCGACCATTTGCAACTAGGTGGCCGAGTTAGGCTCAAAAAACTTGGACTGAGGAACTTTTGAAATGGTTCCGAAGCCGCCTACCTGGGGCAACCCAGGGAGTCGCAGGTTGCGGATAGTGGACGACCTCTCTCGTGGCCAATTGTGAATAATCTGGTGTGAGAAGTCAAACACGGAATCGTGGACGGAACCCCCAGTAAATAAGCAGTCCCGGACAACTAGCGGGTATCCTGCAACAAAGCAATACAGACGATGCGAAATGTTCAGCCGCACCAATACCAAACACATCACCTACCCACTTCCCCTCCCAAAACAACATCTCACTCCGTGCCGGACTACGGTGCAATTCGGACCGCGCTAAGAGTCAGCCTGGCTGAGGGCCCGAATTAAAATCTAACCCAGTCTCGAACGGGATATGGCGACCCGGGCAGACCTTTCCTCTTCTCCGCAACTCTTGAGACCAATTATGGATAACATTACAAACAACAACAAAAACAGAGACGGGAACTCTTAAAAGCCCACAGAAACGCTGAACAATGGTTCCAACACTAGCAACAGCACGGTTCAGAGAGGGCCGCATCCCAAACTTGGGATGTCGGGTGGCAGAAAGACGGAAGGCGCCTTAGCGCCTCGGGCAACAGTAGGCACAGTCAAGGCGCTCTCAGGCAAGAACCAATATTGCCACACCTTCGCCTGAATGGCTGAAGAAAGTGGAATGGGCAAGGGCGGTGCTTTCAAATTACGGGCAACATAAGCCCACACAAGAACTCTCTCACGCCAGCACGGGCCGCTGGACTCGGAGGCTCATCCCAAGCATAGACGCATGGACTCGCAGGAAGCATGGTCAGGTGGACTTCTACCTGAGCCAAGTGCTTACTGGACATGGCTGCTTCAAAGCATACCTTCCTCGGTTTAGGCATGCGGACGACCCTTTCTGCGAATACTGCAAATATAAGACGCTGAGCACTCCTTTTTCAGGTGCCCACTCTTTAGCAGAGAAAGGCACATACTAGAAGAGGACTCCAGGACCTCCAGGACGGCTTGTCTACCGATTCCGAAGCAGAGTAATTCGAGCGCTAGTACCGGCAATACAATACGATACGGAGGAGGCAGCTGTAGATGTCATTAAGTCTTCTGCAAATTAAGCTTCACAACAGTAAAGCAGCGTCTGCTGCACTAATACTTCGCCTGAGGGCGGAGCCGACCTGGTCCTAGTACAGGAACCTTGGGTAGTAGCAGGCAAGGTTGCTGGACTAATTTTAATCATCCATTGAATCTATTATTCATTGTATGCTTTAATTTCGGTTTAAGTCGTTTTCATGAGGACATTTTATTGGATTTATTAAACGAATAAAAACGCTTTTTTGGTTTTATATCTTACTCCTAAATGTTTTCAAATTTTGAACAAGTCATGGCAACCTCTAGAACTAAAAAATTAAATACGTTCACTGAACATACACAGAGAGATATACATGTTTACTCGCATTCTATAGGATGCCTTGACTTATTTGAAATTTGACATCACATAGGACAGCACAGCAACAGCACATAAACCAACAAGTGGTTTTATTCGTTTAATAAATCCAATAAAATATCCTCATGAAAGCATTACAGACCCAAGACCTAGATAGAACAGTAGATAAATTCACAGAAGCATGCAACTCGGCCCTCAAAGTTGCATGCCCATAGGAAAACCAATAGGGAGAAAAAGCCCCCCTGTTGGACTCAACAACTATTATTGCTCAGATCCAACTGCAGAAGCCTGCTTAACAGAGCAAATGCGGGAAACGAGGACACTATCTAGCAGAGCTACAAAAAAACCGTACAATTCGACGGGACCAGACGGTATAACACCGGAACATATCCAAGAAGCAGGGCAGCTAGCAATAAACTAGCTGTGGAAAACCTTCTACACCATTCTGACAGTAGGAGAACTACCAACCGCATGGCGGGAAACGAAAGTGGTTTTCATTACCAAGGCAGGAAAGACCACCCACACCACAGCAAAGGATTTCAGGCCAATAATCCTGTCATCATTCCTGCGAAAGAATGTTGAAAGAATGATAAGCCTACACATAAGAGCCAGTATCGACCAGACACAAATATCAGAGGCACAACACGCTTTTACCAAAGGTAAGTCAACCGAATTGGCGTTACACTTGGTGTTTAGTAGCATCGAGAAATCACTTAGCATCAAGGAATACACATTGATTGCCTCACTAGACATAGAGGGAGCCTTCAACAACGTGCTTCCCATAGCAATAAAAGCGCTAGGAGTTGGGGCCTATCCATAATATGCTGATAAGCAGGGCAACCCAGACTAGACTAGTTAACTCCGCAAGGACGTGAACGATCATCCCTCCTGTGGAATATCGCAGAAAATAAACCACTGCGGATTCTTCAGAGAGGTGGCTGAAAGGTAATGTCATATGCAGATGAAGTCGCTATCATCTTTAATGCTTTGCGATCTTAAGACCACAAAACTAACAAGAAAGAACGGTATAGTCGGGTGCCCCGACTATTAGATACCCGTTACTCAGCCAAAGGGAGTGCGAGGGAGATGAAGATATAAAACTTTGATAACGCATAACTTTTTAACGAAGGGCCCGATTTTAAAAATTTCTTCTACATTTCGATAGGTATTAATAAACACAAATAAACAGCACTTTTACTTTTTCGAAATATTTAAATTTTGAAAAAACCGATTAAAGCGATTGTGGGCGTTAGAGGGGGCGTGGGCCCCGGCTGAAACAAACTTCCGCTGCGTAGGAACTCCAAGGATCTGCATGCAAAATGCCAATCTTCTATCTTTTATAGTTTCCAACATCTCAGTGTTCATACGGACGGACAGACGGACATGGCTAGTTCGGCTCGGCTTGTGATGCTGATCAAGAATATATATACTTTATAAAGTCGGAAACGCTTCCTTCTACCTGTTACATACTTTTGCACGAATACAATACACGCTTTTTACTCTACGAGTAACGGGTATTAAAATCTGGCGCATAAAGGGAGTACGTCTATCCAATTGAATGGCTCGGCTAGAAAGGACCGGTAGCGACCTATTGGCCTTCCTCACCGGCTCCATGTTCTTGACTCTTGCTTCTTGATCACGTGCGCCCGCCATTCGTCCTGGTCGTCCTGGTGACACACGTCAGCCGACGACACAAAGCCGCATGAACCCCCTCCTGATTTTCTTTCTTCCATCGGCTGCTGCTCCTTATCTGATTTAACTTTGCTGGTGGTGCTGCCGGTCCGAAGAACTGCTGGAAATGGCACCTATCCCTCCTTCTTGCGCACAATGTCCTCGTAGGCGTTTAAGCCCGGTTCCGATTCTGGTCACTGACATTATGTGCCGCCGCAGAAGCTGCAGCTACTGCTGTCGCGGGTCGTGTCAGAGAATTATTAAGATCGATATAAGAGCGCCTCCTGCGCAGATCCTTTTGCTTTCTGTTGTTGGGACTCCAGAGTACAGTTTCTAACACATTTGTTTGTCGCTACCCGATCTTTATTTGGATTTCCACCAACTGCTGGCAATAAATGCTCACGCAGCATAGCGTGGGATGTGGTTATTGCTTTTATAATTGTTCAATGTTTCCACATAGATTTACGCTGTGCAAATGCTGTTCTGCGATTACAATTACAATAGCCGATTTTTTAGATCTTTTGCTTTCTATTTCACAGAACAGCTGTTTTCAAACGCGTTTGCCAATGGAAACACCTTGCGAGTGCCTACAGCGTTGCCATTCAAAAATACCAAAAAAAAAAAAAAAAACCCGAATAGTGGAAAAATGCCTTAAGTGTGTCAGACTATAGTCTGGCAGCCGTTCTAACCTAACCTAACCTATCGTCGAAAAAATGTAAAATGTTCGGAATGCCTTGGGGAACAGATTCCATTGTACGCTGCCAAATTGCAGGCATATTTGCCTTCCCATAGACTGGCGCATTAGACCTTTCATTTTTAATGTTTTTTAAATTGTTTGGAAGATTATTCCAGTAGCAGATTGGATAAAGAAGTGTTTTTCTGCCGATCCTACAATAGTTTTAATCGTTTGCAAATAATATTATTTGTTCAGAGTTCAGTTAGGTACTGTGGTTCCTTCCTGGATATCAGCTTTTTGGTTGTTTGCTCGCCGGTATGCACCAAGTGCTCGTAGAAGTGCCTAATTATTACTAGAGGATCGACAAGTGTATTCTGGGATTTACGGGCTCTCGGTGCTGGAACAAGGTTCGTCGCAAAACATAGTTTGTTGAATAGGGTCCGCAGCAAATTTTTAAAAACAACACTACTACTATTTTGACCGCAGCTGTATGCTTTTATGTTTTTTGACTATGTTTTCTAGAATTTGTTTCTCCCTTAAAAAAAATCCTAAAATTATTCTAAGTATAGGGTTTAAGAGATAAAGAGTGTATCTTTTAAACAACTTTACCATCGAATCAAACCATAAATCCGTTTGCCTCTGAGAGCTCCGGAAAGTTGGCCAATTTCAGCATTTTTCGAACTTTGAGGTCCTTTTGCTAAAAATCCTTGCGTCGGGGAACTTTTTGGAAAACGCAGTTTAACTTGGGAATTCGTAACGAATCCAAAAATATAGCATCCATCGAGGTAAATTTAAAAAGATTTAAAAATGCTGCACAGTTTATTCAATGAAACACGTTCGAATTTTCGGAGCTCCAAAAAAGAACACGTCTGCTTGCCAGTGAAATTAATTTCCGTAATTGATTCAATAAGTAACACTAGTTTACAACTTTAATTTTTTTTTTTCGAGATAATCGCAGAGACCAATTTTTTTGATTGGTTTTGAGTTGCTGATCACGCTGAAGAAATTAAATAAAATTTCCAAAGAAGCGTTCCAGATCCCGATTTTCGGCACTTCTTTTAACATATCTCGGAAACCATTAGACCAACAAACTTGTAACTGACTCTATTTAAAAGGCAACAGATGCTCCTTTCCGCAAAGCTATTACTCGTTGTAATCGGTCCGCAATTAACGGGGGTAAATCTTGTGAAAGTTGGAAAAAGTTTAATTTTTGGCGTTTTTTTGGTTTAGCTAATTTTCATTTAATTAAAAAAAATACAAATAAAAATGTGTAAATTATTTTGAGCTTTCAGATCTAAAGGCCATTTTGTTTTTAAGGGGGGAAATATGTACATATAGAACTTTAATTTTTTCACGTTTTTCGTGATTTTATTTTAACCAATAAGGAATTGTGCTAGGATTTCGGAACTTGGCTTGTTTATAACATTGTTCTTATATAATTTTATCCAATTTTTATTTTGTTTTTATCTTTCAAAATGGCGGCCGTGGAAATTTTTTTGTCAGGCTCTATTAAAAACAAGAGAGAACGCTATAGTCGGGTTGGTGTCCCGACTATCTAATACCCGTCACTCGGCTAAAGGGAGTGCGATGGAGATGGAGATATGAACTTTGATCAGCAATAACTTTTTAACGAATGGTCCGATTTAAAAAATTTCTTCTACATTTCGATAGGTATTGAAAAACACAACAAAACTGCATTTTTACTTTTCCGAAATATTTAAATTTTTGTGGGCGTTAGAGGGGGCGTGGCACCTTTTTGAAATAAACTTGCGCTGCGAAGGAGCTCCAAGAATCTTCATGCCAAATACCAATCCTCTAGCTTTTATAATTTCCGAGATCTCAGCGTTCATACGGACAGACAGACAGACGGACAGACAGACATGGCTAGATCGACTCGGCTAGTGATCCTGATCAAGAATATATATACTTTATGGGGTCGGAAACGCTTCCTTCTAGCTGTTACATACTTTTGCACGAATACAATATACCCTTTTACTCTACGAGTAACGGGTATAAAAATTTGGTCAGCTGCGGATCGTCCAAAGGTCGCTGTGTAGATCCGATTTTTATGAAACCAAATTTATTTTGTTAAGAAATAATGTAGAAACTGTCTGAACCTAACATACATTAAACATCTCAAAAACTCTGGTTTTGGCACTCGTTCAAAATCAAAAATCACTTTTTTATACCCTTGCAGAGGGTATTATAATTTTGGTCAGAAGTTTGTAACGCAGTGAAGGAGACGTTTCCGACCCCATAAAGTATATATATTCTTGATCAGGATCAATAGGGGAGTCGATATAGCCAATGAAGATATTTCGCGCAGTGTAAAAGCTATTGACATGAATCTTTCCAAATCTATTTCTTTTATGCATACCTTGATCAGGGTAAAAGCGCGTGCCGATCGGACGTCTATATCTTATAGCTCCCATAGGAACAATAGGGTGAAATCGGACAAAATGTGACGTTTTTCAGGATATTTCACGCAGCTAGTATATAAGCTATAAACTTTCCAAACCCTATTCTTTTATGCACACCTTGATCAAGGTAAAAGCGCGTGCCGATCGGACGACTATATCCTATAGCTCCCATAGGAACAATAGGGTGAAAAATTTTTAAATTTTGATTTTTTTCAATTATACAATATTTTGTTGTTTATTAATTCATCTTGCTTTTCTAGGTAAGTTTTCATTCGTGAAATCTGCAAGGGTATTAAAACTTCGGCTTGCCGAAGTTAGCTTCCGTCCTCGTTTTAAATTTTTTTTTTCTTGTTTTTGGCTAACAAAAAATACTTTGGCCCGTTTTCTCGTCCGCCTGTTAAATTTAAAGTAGGGTTAAATCTCTGATTTCCCATACGATTTCAAGGTTTTAACCCTACTTTAAACTTAACAAACGGACGAGAAAACGGCCCTTAAACGTACAAATTTCTACATTAAGTAGGTTCAGACAGTGGGCAATTTTATTACAAACATTTTTGTAAAAGCAGAATGATGATCGAGGCAATACTTTTTGAGATACACGATACGCAGCTGAGGAAAACGTGGTTTCGAGAAAAAGGCATTTAAAGTAATGAAATATATCGACTGCACAAGGAAGGTGGGTGCCGTCATCCTGGTATAAGTTCCAAAATAGATCGAATTTCTTCGTAAAACGTTCATGACACATTCTTAAAGAGTTATTATACCAATTTAAATAATAAAAAAAAATTTAATTTTTATTTTTTCTATATGTATCTTCCCTCTTAACAAGTTAAGGTCAAATATTTGCAAATTGGGTGAAAATTCTAGGAGATATTCTAGGAGATATTTATACCCGTTACTCGTAGAGTAAAAGGGTATATTGTATTCGTGCAAAAGTATGTAACAGCTAGAAGGAAGCGTTTTCGACCCCATAAAGTATATATATTCTTGATCAGGATCACTAGCCGAGTCGATCTAGCCATGTCCGTCTGTCCGTCTGTCCGTCTCTCCGTCTGTCCGTCTGTCTGTCTGTATGAACGCTGTGATCTCGGAAACTACAAAAGCTAGAAAGTTGGGATTACCAACACATATTCTTGGGCTTCCTACGCAGCGCAAGTTTATTTCAGCCGAGCGCCACGCCCCCTCTAACGCCCACAATCACCCATAATCGCCCACAAACTATACTACAATGTGTCTGGCGCCCACATTTTTAAAGATTTTGGATAAGTATAAATACAATTCTGTTGTATTTAGTTATACCTATCGAAATGTTGAAGAAATTTTTTAAATCGGACCATTCCTTAAAAAAGTTATACCTGATCAAAGTTTATATGTCCATCTCCCTCGCACTCTCTTTAGCCGAGTGACGGGTATTAGATAGTCGGGACAACAACCCGACTATAGCGTTCTCTCTTGTTTTGGATTGTTTTGTTTTGGATTGTTTTGTTTTGTCGGCCGATTTTAGCCGTATATATCTTCGTATATATCTTTAAGTTTGGGTCTGAGTACACATCATGGCTTTCCTATACATACTGGGCTGGATTTCCCTGGGCATACAGATCGTATTCCTCACATTATCCATAGTGGCTGGACTTTATTACTTGGCGGAATTGGCGGAGGAGTATACGACGGCGGCGAGGAAGTGCATCCTCTTCCTGATCAGTTTCACGATCTTCGTCTACATCCTGCTAATGCTCTTCGAGGACCTCCCGTGGAGCCTGATAATCTGCGGTTTTGTGGCCCAGGGCTTCCACCTGGGCATCATAGGAGGTTTTCCCTTTGTGAGGCTCCTGTCGCTCCCGCTCCTGGGATCTTTGGCCCTGCTGGTGGTCAACCACTTCCTGGCCTTCCAGCATTTCACCACCGTTTATGTGCCTTTCACGCAGGTGCTGGCCTACTTCACCATCTGCCTGTGAATCGTGCCCTTCGCCCTGTTTGTCTCACTCAGTGCGAATGATAGTGTCCTGCCCACCACAGTCAGCGACCAGAGCCGGCGAAGTCCCAATGTGGTCAGCAATTACTTATCGCGGAACAAAAAGCAGGGCCTGCTATCCCTGTTCCAGTATCTGAAAGAGGCCCTGCTCCCTGGTCGGACCAAGAACGCCTTCTAGATGTAGTTTATTTATTGTTTATTTATTTTTGTAGCCGAAATCGAGACAAAAAAATACAATAAGCGTATGAAAACTACGTTTATGCAATGACATATGCATTTTTTAGTAAAACAACCCATTTCCAAAAAATGTTTTTCAAGACAGGTGGCCTGCTTATGTTTGTTTAGTTTTTGACATATAAACAAAATAGGAGTATTTATTGTACATTGTTCAGTCGCAGCAATAGTTATAAGTCAGCGCACTGAAGTATCATATATCGGGTCAAGAGGTCAGTAACATTATCAATGACCCACGTATTGGCACAAGCTTATTCTGGGGAATTGTAAGTGGGCTTGCTCCCATTGCCAATAATGCATAATAACCAACACTATGCTTTATACCTATTCTGTTAACCTAAGCACTTTTTACCTATAAATACCGTTAAGTTTAGGCAGACAGTTTATGTACTGTATGCCAGGCATCTAAGCCAAGCAATAAAGATTTTGGTGACCCCGACGTGATTTCACCAAGAGATCACTCCCTAGAAGACTGGTCAACAAGGCGACCAGCTCCGTCAACGATTTGATAAAATCGTTTGTGATCCCGGTAAACGGATTTAAATCATCCAATTCCGGACACATTCTCGAATTTGTTAACAGGCGACACTTTGAAACCAGAATCAAACATTCTCAGAGCACGAGAATTCAGCACCACAGTTCCTATCATTAAATTAATCCAAATCATTCATAAGTGTTAAAAGCTTCTTTGACCAATTCGGTTGCGAATAGGAGCGTATCCAGCTATACAAGCAAATAATACACCACCAACGGATCAGAAGTTTTGAACACAAGGTAATAAATATGAGTGACATGGATGAGCAAGCATCGAGAAACCTCCAAATTTATTATCAACTTCAAAAAAGATTCATTGGAGAGAAAATCAGGTCCAAATTATTATCAAACCAGATTAACCGCACTCGATGACGCTTGGAATCGATTTACAAGGAATGATCTCAAGATTTCTCAAAAATATAGAACTACGGAATACTTGAAGTTCTACAACGACTGTCGTGAGTCATACGACAAATATCGAGCTATCATACGGGACGGCATGGAACAATCAGCAAGCCAAGCCGAGGTAAATCCAGACCCTGCAAGCATTCAGCAGCCCATGATAGAGTCCCAGAAACTTATAGCAGCATGTCGCCGACAAAGGGAAATGTCTGATTCTATTAAGCGCGCTCTGAGAGAGTATTCAGAGACGGGAAAGACCATAACAAGTTATTTGATAAATACACTATGGCCACAAATTCAAGAGATCTATTTCTTCGTACGTGAAGAATATGATGATCCAAGCACGAGAGGATATGACATGAAATCCTTCCTAAAACTTGAAAAGGAAATTCAAATTTTCTTAGGGGCAAAATCAAACTCTTCTCAATCGCTTCTTGCTTCAAAACACAGTTAGTGACGATCCAAGGTCATTAAAAGAGTTGTACATTACAACTATCGAGTCTCTAGCATCATTAAAGGGACTGGGCATCGATGTATCAAGTTGGGATACAATACTGATTGCCATCATCAAGCAAAAATTGGATCTTGCAAGCAGAGCCCTATACGAGCAGTCGTTAGATGGGTCCCGAGAGTTACAGGGTCTCGACACACTGCTCAGCTTTCTGGACCAGCGCATCCGAGTCCTAAACACAGGAATATCGGAAAAATCTTCTAGTAGACACCCAAAAAACTCAACTTGTGCGTCGACAACAAGCGAAACAAGAGAGAACGCTATAGTCGGGTTGGTGTCCCGACTATCTAATACCCGTCACTCGGCTAAAGGGAGTGCGAGGGAGATGGAGATATAAACTTTGATCAGCCATAACTTTTTAACGAATGGTCCGATTTAAAAAATTTCTTCTACATTTCGATAGGTAGTAATAAGCAGAACAAAACTGCATTTTTACTTTTCCGATATATTTAAATTTTTAAAATCGTATATAAGCGATTGTGGGCGTCAGAGGGGGCGTGGCACATTTTTGAAATAAACTTGCGCTGCGTAGGAACTCCTAGAATCTACATGCAAAATGCCAATCTTCTAGCTTTTATAGTTTCCGAGATCTCAGCGTTCATACAGACAGACAGACAGACAGACGGACAGACAGACATGGCTAGATCGACTCGGCTAGTGATCCTGATCAAGAATATATATACTTTATAGGGTCGGAAATGCTTCCTTCCTTTTTGTGTTTTCGCTACAGCTAAACGGTAAGAAAAATTGTAATATTTGTATTATAATATTAGGTTGTCAAAAAAGTCCTGCGGTATTTTTATTATATTATTTTTTTTTTTTTACATGGAGCTTTTAAGTGACTCAAAGCTTCTTCAAATGGTTTATAACGGCTTGATGACTTAAGACAAGCTCTTGACCGATGCTACGGCTATTACTATGCCGGTTTTATCGCAATTTTCTTTGACAGACCTTCCTTCTTTGACCAGCTCTGCACCAGAACGAAAACGTTGAAAAAAGGTATAGCATGAACCGATGCGACGAATAAAACTAGAACTACGCGCTTGCAGCAACAGCTAGCAAAAATACCGCAAGACTTTTTTGACAACCTAATATTTATATTCAGTTTCTTTAGAAAGTTTTCTGCTTATTTTTTATAATTTTCAAATCTTTTACAGAGCAATGAAAGTGACCATCCAGTTTTGGCAAAGTTGGCCAAAAAGGCGTTGTGTGTCCCTGTCCCTGCGACTTCAACGGAGTCTGAGAGGATTTTTTTAAAGGCGGGCCAAATAATTTCCGAGCGCAGGTCATGTCTCAAGGCGAACGTAGTTGGCAAGCTGCTTTTCATCAATAAATTTTGGTGGATTAGCGAATTTAACGTTTAAATTTAAGGCTGATCTCAGGTCTAGCGGCGGGATTGCAACATTTTTATGTTTTTTGAATATTTTTTTTAAAATTAAGTTTTACAAAAGAAGAAATAAATGGAAAAATAAATAAATGGAAAAATAAATAAAAACTAAAATTCTAAATGAATGAAAATTTTAATCGAATTTATAAAGAATGCCCTTATTATTTTAGCTCTTTCTTAAAGGAATCGCCTATATATTACAAAATTTGTTTAATTCGATATTATCGCGATAGTATCGATGGTTTCCGAAAAAAACCTCGAAAACTTCGATAGGGTCAATATGGATGTTTTGCCAGCTCTAGTAGAGCTGTGAGGAAAGGGAAGGAATTTTGAATTTAAAACTTAGGCTACTGCTCCGATCAAGATAATTTTTTAAATGTCTAGCATTAAAAAAAAACAAGAAAAGAAGCTAGCTTCGGCCAGCCCAAACTTATATACCAGTGGTGGCCAGCAAAAGCAGCACACATACAATGAAAAAACGCATTGCGTTTATGAGAGTGCAAGCATGCACGAATTTGACTGTGTGCGTGACGTTTTTCTGCTTGACAGCGTACGTGAGCGTCGTGAGCTAGCAGCGCAGCGGCAGAGAAATAGCCTATCCCGTGGGCCCTGCGCGCTGCCTCTGCTGGCCACAACTGTTATATACCCTTGCAGATAATTCCTATCAATTTACAAATCTCAAAAATGTTAATTTTCATAATTTTCCGATCGTTCCTATGGCAGCAATATGATATAGTAGTTCGCTATTGATTAAATTAAAATCGATATTCGAAATTATATCCCAGAGTAGAATAAATACAATAAAAACCAACGATGCAATAATTAATTTCCTATTATATTCACATTAATTTTCCGATCGAAATTCAGATTTAGATAAAAAATTGTATTTCCAAAAGTAAGAGGTTCTATGTTCAAAATCACCCAAGATATAATTTATTTACATTTTTGCCCCGATTATTCCCATGAGAGCTATATGATATAGTTATCCGATCCGACTTATATACTAACTGCAAAAGAAAAAATACTTTTGGGAAAGTTTTAGCCCGATAGCTTTAAAACTGAAGGACTAGTTTGCGTAGAATCAGACGGACAGACGGACAGAATATATATACTTTATATGGTCGGAAACGTCTCCTTCACTGCGTTGCAAACTTCTGACTGAAATCATAATACCCTCTGCAAGGGTATAAATATTCCTTCTTTTTGCCCTTCGTAGTTTGAACTGGGATCAAAATGTACCTTCCTACCAGAGTAGATTATTATTGCTTAATTTAGCGCCACTTGCAAATCTTAGAAAAATGCTAGGTACTATTGCATAATCTTATAAGAGGTAATATTGATTCTGTAGAACTTGTAAGCCGCCTAACTTTTAATGTTCCCGTTAGACTAACACGAAATTATTATCCTTTTTATTTGCCACGATGTACATCAAATTTTAGTCTGCACGAGTCGTTTTCCAACAGTCCGGAAATGTAGATGTTGTCAGTGCAGTATAAGCATCTTTGGCAGCAGTATTTTTATTAACTTGTGGTTTATGTTGTTGAGCCCAGTAGCGTCACTCTTAATTCTAAGTATACTCTGAAGGACATCACACTGGTTAACAAACATAAACCTAAACCTAATATAACAGCCTATTCCAGGTACAAATTGTGGGTTCAGGTACTGTGCAGTTTAAGAACTTTTTATTAAGATCATGAACATCTATGTCTTGCTCAGCTCGTGGTTTGGATTTGCATATTCCAAGGTTTTTGATTATTTTCCATGTCTGAGTAGTGGAAGATGCATTATTAAATTTACGGGAATATACATTTTTCTTGGCGGTACGAGAAAGTTTGGTCACTTTTTGTGTCAATGCCTTAAACACCACTTATTATACGCCCCGTCACGCTGTACTATTGTGTCTTTAATGTTTTTATGAAGCCAAGGTTTTTCAAAAGAATGAATAACTTTGTGACGGACAGGTACAAGACACTTATATAAATAACAAATATTTAGGGTATTCAAAATTTCAAATTTACAAAAACAAAATTCATGATAGACCTGATAGACCTGCCATGGGTCGACCTATGTATATATTTTTTGTAGCAAACGTGGCAAACTTCATGTTGCTCAACATTGTAAATGTTGCTGAGCAACACGGTATTTTTCAGTATTTTTAGGAAACCCCGACCTCGGGAAATTTGAAATCGAAAAGAAAACTAGAGTAAAAATGTTACCGACCACTTGCTAATATAGGGTTTATTATTTACTAGTTAATTTGGTAAGTCTAGTCTATAGTCGGGTGCCCCGATTATCAGATACCCGTTACTCAGCTAAAGGGAATGCGAGGGAGATGGAGACCAGTGTTTAAAATGCTGCAGTCGAAGTAGCAAAAGTCACATAATTTGTAATTTTTCTTGCTTCGACAGCCTGTAACTTTTTAATATGAGCTGTTGCTTTTGCTGCTGCTTCTGAAAAAGTCGGCAGTTGAAGCAGCAGCAAGTCGTTGCTTTCTGATTTTCAGCTGCTGCTGTGCTGCTGCTTTCAGTCGGTAGCAACAGTCGAAGCAGCAGCTAGCAAAACTTTCTGGAAGTTGCTATTGCTTCTGCTGCTGCTTTTGAAAAAGTCGGCAGTCGCAGTCGAAGCAAAAGCAAAAAACGAGAACTGCCGACTGTCGAAGCAATATGCAAGTCATATTTTCAACTGTTTTACTTTCGCTTGCTTCTGCTTCTTTCAAAGAAGCAGCAAGGAAAGGGAGTCGTCGTGTAGTAACTGCAAAGCTGCACGCTTTTATTAGTGCTAATTTCATTCCTAAAGAGTTTTTGGCAGGAATAGGACGTATTTAGCTATGGCGCAAAGTGATGTGTGGAAACATTTTAAAAACAACGTTGAGCAAGGCCAAGCTATATGAAATATTTGCAAAAGTTCTTTGAAAAATAATAGACTTTCTAATTTAAAATCACATTTACTTAAACTACACCAAATTAACTTAAACGTGTCAAGTACCGAGAGTGTCGCGTCATCATCGAATTCATCGCTGAAAACAATAAGGAAACGCAAAATAAAAATTGAAGTCAACAAAAAAGAGCTGTTAAGATCATACATTGGATTGGTAACAGAGGACAGCATTCCTTTTAACGTGTTAAATTCGAAAAATATGAGGAATATAGTTGATCCAATTTGTGAAGGTCTGAAAGCTGCTGATGGGAAAAAAATTACACTAAATGCCTCAAACTGTAAAAAAACATTAAAAACAGTAGCCGATAACATCAAAGCTCACATTACAAAAGAAGTTAAATATAAGTTACTTTCTTTGAAAATGGACAGTGCTACTCGGATGTCTCGAAACATTTTTGGCTTAAGTGCACAATATGTAAGCGCCGATCAAGTTAAATCAGTTGTGCTTGGGATGGTAGATTTAAGAGGAGTTGGTGCCAGCACAGCCAAAAATCTTGCGGCTGAAGTGATCTCTATCTTAAACAAGTACAGTATCAATCTCAACCAAATCGTTTCTATCACATCTGACAACGGCGCTAACATGTTGAAAACAACAAACTTATTGTCTTTTGTTTCGGAGCAAGATATGGATGATGACGATGAAACCTCCACAAATGCGTTTTACTTGGAGCAAATAGAAACAGTGGAAAAGATTCCAAGCATTTTTGTAGGAAACATACAAATTTGTCGTTGTGCTGCACATTCAGCACAGTTGGTTGCTCTGGACGTAATTAAGGCATCGAACTTGATAAAGTATCTCCTTCATTGTCGAAACATGACAAAATATGTAAGAAAGTCATCCAATGGCTATCGGGAAATTTTCGACTTAAAAAAATTAAAAATTCCGCGCCTAGATTGTCCAACCAGATGGGGATCAACATTTACAATGTTAAGCGACTTAATGGACGCAAAAGATGATCTAAGCAAAATCGAGTCGATCAAAAACCAATCGGAGGAGGAAAATTTTGAAGTTGATGGTTCTTTTTGGGAATTTATAGAAGTATATTGCGCAGTCTTCACTCCGTTGCAAAAAACAATTAAAAAATTTCAAGAAGAACAACTGCACTACGGAAATTTTTACGCCCAATGGCTGAAGCTTAAAATTGGCACGGAGAAGATTGTAAGTGAAACAAATAATGAGCTTACAAAAACAATCGGAACCCAAATTCTCAATGCTATAGAAAAGCGTACCAAAGCCTTGTTTAACAACAAATTCATAGTCTCGTGCCTGTTTTTGGATCCGCGGTTCCAGCATACCCTAACAGTGCAGCAACGCAGTGATGCAATCAGTCACTTAAAAACTATTTGGGACAGACTACACGATTTGAATCCAACAGGTAATCTCTGCTCAACACCTGCATCAAGTTTAAGCAATTTGGAAAGCGACTTTTTGGACGAGGAAGATGAGCTTTTAAACGCGTACCTCGAGGAAGGTGTAGAAACTCAAATTAGCAGTGTATTGGACGTATATTCCAAAATTGAGAATTTACAACTACCTTTTAAAAGGATTGATGTGGACGTCCTCTCGTTTTGGAAGGCGAAGCAGTGCACCGAGCAGGAGTTATACGCAATTAGCAATGTTTGCTTTGGCGTACCCCCAACTCAGGTAAATGCAAATGCTTAAACAAATTTTAGCTTATAGCTACATATATTAATTTGTTTCATAACAGGTCTCCATTGAAAGAGCTTTCTCCGCCCTAAGACTGGTTCTAACGGATTACAGAAGTCGACTTAACAAAGATGTCTTGGAAAATATACTCTTGGTAAAACTGAATCCAAGCTTTTTGAACACAGCTATAGACACGCTGCCACTTTTCCAAGAAGAAGAGGACGACGACGCCAATTAATAGTTTCGTAATTCATTAGTACCTAATGCCAAATTTTTATTTATATAAGTTAACACCACAGCTATTCCCCTACGCTCATCCACACCACGATGAGCCACGACGGCCCGCTGCCACTGGAGACGACTACTCTGAACTGCAGATCTGCACTGGTGGCCGAACTATAAGACGACTCTAGCACCGACGTTAACGGCGACGGAATGAACGGTAGCGAAGGTTGGAGGCGACGAGGAAAAACCTTGGAACTCTGACCTGACCTGCGAACTGAGCAATTAGATTCACTTGACTTGAAGATTTTATACTTAGAATAATATTACCTTAAATAAATCAAATTTATAACGTTCTGGAAACGACTCCGGACTAATCACTGAACTTGGGAAGGAACAAAAGGACACTTAAAGAGGTTTAGGTAAAAATGAATCCTGCCCTAAGGAGGCAGAGTGTTAACTTATAAATATTTAATAAAACCTGTGTAAAATTGTATTTTTATTTTGATCGGAATAAAATAAACATCGTATGATAAGCAATTTTTAAAATTGGTTTAAAAAAATCGTGGAGGTAGCTTTGATAATCCCTTTGACGGCTGTGAAATCAGATAAGCGAAAAGTCTTACAGGAGGGCCGCAAGGCTCTAATGAGTTTTATTTTGAGTCTTACTTTTTTTTTAATCAAAAATAATTATAATTTTGAAGAGGCGTGTAGCAGCTTTGCAATTACTACACGACGACTCCCTAAAATGTTTCCTTGCTGCTACTTTGAACGAAGCAGAAGCAAGCGAAAGTAAAACAGTTGAAAATATGACTTGCATATTGCTTCGACAGTCGGCAGTTCTCGTTTTTTGCTTTTGCTTCGACTGCGACTGCCGACTTTTTAAAAACCAGCAGCAGAAGCAATAGCAACTTCCAGAAAGTTTTGCTAGCTGCTGCTTCGACTGTTGCTACCGACTGAAAGCAGCAGCACAGCAGCAGCTGAAAATCAGAAAGCAACGACTTGCTACTGCTACGACAGTCGGCAGTTCTCGGATTTTGCTTTTGCTTCGACTGCGACTGCCGACTTTTTCAGAAGCAGCAGCAGAAGCAATAGCAGGCTAAATGAAAATTCAGACAGTTTTTCAAACACTGATGGAGACATAAAACTTTAATCGCGCATAACTTTTTAACGAATGGTCCGATTTGAAAAATTTCTTCTACATTTCCACAGGTATTTATAAGCACAATAAAACTGCATTTTTACTTTTCCGAAACCTTTGAAGGTGTGTGCGTCAGACACCTTTAAAAAAAATGGCCCTATGTGATTGTGGGCGTTAGAGGGGGCGTGACCCTTGGCTGAAATAAACTTGCGCTGCGTAGGAACTCCAAGAATCTGCATGCAAAATGCCAATCTTCTAGCTTTTATAGTTCCCGAGATCTCAGCGTTCATACAGACGGACATGACTAGTTCGACTCGGCTAGTGATCCTGATCAAGAATATATATACTTTATAAGGTCGGAAACGCTTCCTTCTCCCTGTTACATACTTTTGCACGAATTAGCAGTTTATCAGCATTTCTTCGGCATCTAATTTCTACAAACAAATATTTAATTACACTGATTTATGTCACCCATTTTGAATTATTTAATTGAAATATTAGCTGAGAAATTAGCTGCGCAAATAATCTTGAAACAAAGTTACACCATTATGAAAAAGAAACTAAAATTAGAGCGACTTATTCTATGCCTAAATAAATATAATAATGTTAATAATATTTTGGATATAAATATAGACGGCTTTTAGGCGCGAAAAGAATTTTCTGTTAAAGCCCCAGAAGTAGCAGCGTCCAGGGCAACTAATTCATCGGGTGTGCAAATTTCCTTTTGAGCTAGTTGGGTCAAGCTCTGCACGCAAATCGCCTCCCCTCCTACACTCTCCTTTACGTAGATATCTCCACGCCTAGAGAAAACAGCTGTTAGTCGCCTTTTCCTCTTGAGCTGCATCGCCCGCTTAAAAATTTCATGTTTTGGTTTCGTCAGCTGTTTAGGCCGATAAGCTTTAAGCTCAGTTGCGTATTCTTTTCTCTCCGGTACGCCCAGACCGCACGAAACAGTGCTTGTTGCAATCAGCTGCTATCAGCTTGAATTTTTCCTCCAGGCTGCCGGTTATGCGTGCCTCACCATCTTGGATCTTGGACTTTCCCTGAGTTCGGAAAATCTGAACATCGAAGTCACGGGCTTCGTTCAGATCGGAGTGAGTTTCTTTCCTCAGTCGTTTTGCTGCTAAAGGCATAGAGGTGTTGGTGACAAGTGTTTACGGTTGAGCGTTTTGTTGTGTTAAGTGTTTTGTCTCTGTGCTTTGTGTTATGCCTTGCACTGTTTTTTTGTGGCTCGTTTGAGTGTCCGTTGCAGTGTAACAGCTCAATTTGGGTATTGGTTGTTGCACTTCAGATTGTCGCCTTTTTATACCCGTTACTCGTAGAGTAAAAGGGTATATTGTATTCGTGCAAAAGTATGTAACAGCTAGAAGGAAGCGTTTCCGACCCCATAAAGTATATATATTCTTGATCAGGATCACTAGCCCAGTCGATATAGCCATGTCCGTCTGTCCGTCTGTCTTTCCGTCCGTATGAAGGTGCCACGCCCCCTCTAACGCCCACAATAGGTTATATACGATTTTAAAAATTTTAATATTTCGGAAAAGTAAAAATGCAGTCTTGTTGTGTTTATCAATAGGGGAGAGTAGGGTAATGTGACGAACGATTCGTTTTTTTAATGAAACTTTTCTAAAAATCAATATTTTTCAAAAGTGTAAACGCAGACAGTTGCTTACATCTACTGAGCATATTTCTGTAAAATTTGGATTCAAAATTCCAACGCAGCTAAATCCCACAGCGTTTGGCGTAAACCCTTCTTTTTTTGCACTTTCAAAAGTTGTAGGGTAATGTGACGAACGATTTGTTCTTTAATGTAACTTCCCCAAAAATCAATATTTTTTAAAAGTGTAAAAACAGAAAGTTGCTTACATCTATTGAGCATATTTCTGTAAAATTTGGATTCAAAATTCCAACGCAGCTAAATCCCACAGCGTTTGGCGTAAACCATCCTTTTTACAAAACAAAAAAAAAATATTTTTTTATATATAAATTACGGAAAAGTTTTTTTCGATACGGAAAAAAAAGAATTAATAAGATAATGCCCAAACTGTCTAACAAAAAAAATTGGTAAAATTAAATTTAATTGACGTCACTATTAAAAACAATACAAAACAACAATATCACTGCAGCAGTAAATGTTATCTGGTATTATTATATTTTTTTTACACATAATTATCGATAACAATTAAAATTCTTGAATAAAAAAAGTTCGTCACATTACCCTACAAAAAGTTCGTCACATTACTCTACCAGGTAGACTTGTGGCAAAAACGGTGTCCCTCTCAAACGGCGCAAAAGAAAAAAACGCAAAGTACCAAAAACTGTTGATAAAGATTTTATGTATACGTGCATATATTTTTCTGATTTTATTTTCCATTCATCTTTGCTCTGGCACTGCTGAAACACAAGTAAACTGAATATGTTTGCTAGTTTGCGCACCACATTTTTAGCGAAAATTACCTCATGAACAAATTACGGGACTTCTTATTAATATTACTGTAAAAACATTGTCGACACGATAAGGGGAGACGACTACATTTATTTGGAATTTTTGTCGTGACGTCATATATGAGATTCGACGAGTTCGTCACATTACCCTACTCGTCACATTACCCTACTCTCCCCTACCTATCGAAATGTAGAAGAAATTTAGAAATTTTAATCGGACCATTCGTTAAAAAGTTATTGCTGATCAAAGTTTATATCTCCATCTCCCTCGCACTCCCTTTAGCCGAGTGACGGGTATTAGATAGTCGAGACACCAACCCGACTATAGCGTTCTCTTCTGGTGTATTTTGGCTGTAAAGTAGATTAATATATGGGCACTTCCATATTGTCGCTCGGAACATTTGCACATATTTAAAGTCGAAAAAAAATTTTAAAAAAATCGATTTTGATTTTAATAATGGGCTTGACTTTTCACTCTTCCCAAACTCTATCTTGATTTTGTACGACTTTTAGTTTTTAAGATATCGTTAAAAAACGGACGTATGCGCTCGGGACAAAAATAGAACTGGATTTTGCTGAAGTACGTTCAACACCAGATTTTAGCGAATGCTGATGGAATGCCAATTTTTGTAGAATGTTGTCCAATCTTGTCGCTGTGAAATGGTTTTGGTTTTGCTCAAAAATAGTTAGGAATTTTTTATTTATGCAGTTTCAAACACATTTGCTCGGGACATGTCGCTCGGGAAATTTTTTCTCTCCGTCTTGCGAAGTGGCTAGGGGTAGCCTTCAATTGCTGGCAATTTTGCTTTTAATGTAATAGTTTAACATGTAAATGAGGCATTCAGTACAGAAAACTGTCACATATTGGCATTTCTATAGGATAAATTAACAACAGAAGATAGGTCCAAAAAATAACAAAAAAAAGCCAAAAGCTAATTGATTGGATTAATCATACAAATTATCAAACTATACTCAAATTTTTTAGTTAAGCTGAGGATCAAACTAATTAGAAACTAATATAGGGGCAAAACCAAGTGGTAATATGTTTTATTGAAGTTTAAAGGTTTTTGGCTTGGTAAACTTTTTCGTGGAAGTGCCCATATATACTTTGTGGTCTGAAACTTCCGGTTCAAACATAAGATTATTTCTAAAATTGTAATACCCTGTAAAACGTATAAAAAGATGGTTGGTCTACAACAGCGATGGCCAGCAGAAGTAGAGCATAAAATGACATGTTGGAATCTGTATTGTTTGAGTGATTTCCTCTGCTAAACTTTCTGAAATGTGAGTGTTCTTTTGTTTGTGCAAACTAAAAAGTGACAAGGCTTAAGCAGCACCGTGATCTTTTCTAGCCCATGGACCAAGGGCGCTGCATCTGGTGGCGACTAATGGTCTACAATATTGTAACGTAAAATGAGTCGGTTCAGTCGAAGCAATTTACATATATGTAGAATGATAAAAAATTTTTAAGCATACCTTTTGAACTAGCAGTCAATTCTCTGGCACGAAAAGCAATCAAGTAGAATACGGCTTGGCAGATGGAGTAGAAAACCAAGTGAGCCTTTAACGAACAAGCCTGGTTATATTCATCAGAGTCGTCTATGTAGGTATGAGCCCACTTGCTCAATTCTTTTAAATAAAATATTACAATGCTAGAAAAAAGTACCGAGAATGTAAGTTCTTAATTCATATCTACACATCATCTCAAAATTATTCTTACCTAAGTGGTAAAAACCTGGCGCGAGATAAAAAACTAGCCATGTATCCAACCGCTGCATGTCGAATAATCGCCGATATATTTGGATTTTTAACCTTCTGCCAAAGTAGATTAAGAAAATCTTCAGAATATGCAAATCGAATACTAGTCACATAAAACAAGACGAATTGCACATGATGGGTATTGTGGGTGGGTAACAGAACCTCGTCGAATATATGTAGCAACATTTTAAATAAGCGATTAGCAGTCCAGCGCTGTTGGTCGCTACTGTTTTGGTGAATGCGACATCTATCGTCAAAAAACCTATAAAGCATAAATAGGCATGTATCCAAGGTTTTGCCGACAGGATGCCCAACAGTTTTTCCAGTCTTAGTCAAGCTGTCAACTGATATATCGTCTATTTGAAACAAGGTATCTGCCTCCACTTTGTCATCCTCATCAACGGATTCTGCACAAATTTCATCTCGTGGAGCGTTAACATCTAGTACTAGAAGTCTGAAAGGCGTAAAAATATACCACAAAATTATATTAAAAAACAAGAGAGAACGCTATAGTCGGGTTGGTGTCCCGACTATCTAATACCCGTCACTCGGCTAAAGGGAGTGCGAGGGAGACAGAGATATAAACTTTGATCAGGCATAACTTTTTAACGAATGGTCCGATTTAAAAAATTTCTTCTACATTTCGATAGGTATAACTAAACACAACAGAATTGCATTTATACTTATCCAAAATCTTTAAAAATGTGGGCGCCAGACTGATTTTAGTATCGTTTGTGGGCGATTATGGGTGATTATGGGCGTTAGAGGGCGCGTGGCGCTCGGCTGAAATAAACTTGCGCTGCGTAGGAAGCCCAAGAATATGTGTTGGTAATCCCAACTCTCTAGCTTTTGTAGTTTCCGAGATCACAGCGTTCATACAGACAGACAGACGGACAGACGGACACGGCTATATCGACTCGGCTAGTGATCCTGATCAAGAATATATATACTTTATGGGGTCGGAAACGCTTCCTTCTAGCTGTTACATACTTTTGCACGAATACAATATACCCTTTTACTCTACAAGTAACGGGTATAATGAGTGGTGATGGCAGCCGGGTCAAAAAAATAGCTAAATCAGATATTTAAAAGCATAATCATTTCGATGACCCCTTCCCCCCCCCTAAGGTGATTACGTAATATATGGACAGCCCCTACTGTGTTCTTATTTTTTAAGAAATGTAAGTTTTATTTTATTTTCTTAAATGTTTGAACTGAAAATTTGTTTGATTTAAACGTTACCAAAAAAAAAAGTTTTTACTTATTTTAGAATTTTTTTTTAGATTAAATTTTTTACAAATAAACAAAAAACAATATAACAAAAAAACGCCAAAAATGAAACGTTTTTTGAACTTTCACAGGTTGTACCTCCGTTAATTGCGGCCCTATTCCTTTTCGGAAAGGTGCATCTATTGCCTTTTAAATAGTGACCGTTATTTTTTCTTTATAATTTTTAAAATTAAAGCATTAAAAAGACGCAAAAGAAAACAAAACAACAATTTAAAAAAAAAAATGTTGTTAGAAAAAAATGCATTTGTTTTTAAATTCTGACTTTGCTGGTTTGTAAGTATATCTCTGCCACGCCCACTTTTTGTCTCAAACACTAATTTTAAAGGCAGACAAAAAAAAAAAAAAAAATTTGAACTTTGTCGACCGAAAAAAGTTGAATAATCCGAACTTTAAAAATCCACCATAAATCCAATTTTCCATGGATTTGAGCCATACTCGGCTTGTTTTATTCGGTGGAATGTAAACTTTAAGTTTGTACCCATTATAATTTTTCAACGGATTTATTTCGAGTTTTTACGATACATACAGCCGACTTACAGTGGACCAAAAAACAAATTTTTCATCTTTGTCGAGTTGCTGCGCTGCCATTACTTATCCAATCATATTGATTTGTATGGCAAAGTTAAGCTCTGATCTATTGACTTTAAAATTAAACAAAAACTGGCCCAATTGGGTGGATATGTGCCGAGATATTGGAAGAAATTCGAAAAAAGTCCGATATTTACCGTTTTGAACATTAAAAAATCTTTAAAAAACTGTACCATCGAAAAAAAAATTGCTGGTATTTTCGTGATTTGGGGGTCCAACACTAACAGAATTTGCCATCAATTGCTTTGGAGCTCTCTAAGAATATTATTTTGTAAACTAGTGTAACACATGGTCTTTAATTTCTGCAGGTTGGTAAAACTGTTGGTCATAGTCGCAGTATTGGTTGCGCTCATGGTCGATTTTGTAAGCGAGAGTTTGATGACCCAGATTGCAGTCAAACTGAGCAAAATGGTCGCGGTTAAGGGCGGCAAAACAAAAATTTGACAGCGCGAAATTTTTAAGCAATAATGGAATAGTAGAAATCAAGTAAGAAAAATAATAAACTTACAAAAATATGGAGCTCCGATCGAAAGCTTAGTCTTTTAGCTGTACAATAAAGCAAAAATTTTTTTTCCCTGGGGAAAACTAAAAAATAATTATACCCGTTACTCGTAGAGTAAAAGGGTATATTGTATTCGTGCAAAAGTATGTAACAGCTAGAAGGAAGCGTTTCCGACCCCATAAAGTATATATATTCTTGATCAGGATCACTAGCCGAGTCGATCTAGCCATGTCTGTCTGTCCGTCTGTCCGTCTGTCTGTCCGTCTGTATGAACGCTGAGATCTCGGAAACTATAAAAGCTAGAGGATTGACATTTTGCATGAAGATTCTTGGAGTTCCTACGCAGCGCAAGTTTATTTCAAGAAGGTGCCACGCCCCCTTTAACGCCCACAATAGCTAATATACGATTTTAAAAATTTAAATATTTCGGCAAAGTAAAAATTCAGTTTTGTTGTGTTTATCAATACCTATCGAAATGTAGAAGTCGGAACATTCGTTAAAAAGTTATTGCTGATCAAAGTTTATATCTCCATCCCCCTCGCACTCCCTTTAGCCGAGTGACGGGTATTAGATAGTCGGGTATTAGATAGTGCCAAAAAATGACAATTTGAAAAATAGGTCTGTAAGTTGAGACACTTTTAAAAGTCAATAATACTCACACCAAAAGTACTCCAAACTTTTAAAAACTATTTATTTAAGTTAATTTAATCAATTTTAGTTCGTCTTAAATTATTTCCCATCCATTTTTTAAGAACTTAGACCAAATAACAATTAAAACCAAAAGGCTCATTGAACATTCACTTTTCCCCTAATATCAAAGAAATGTACTAGGCAGAACGCGACCTCTGTCGGGCTAAGGCCTTTTTGTATGAAAAACGGGTGTCTCAACGTACACGCTCAAAGTGTCCCAACTTACACAAATTGGGATGTTTCGGGAAAAAATTAATAACTTTTTTTCTGACTGTCACATTAAGCTGATTCTTTTTTTAATTTGTTAACAGTTAAATTACTAATGTTTTAAATCTCTTACAAAGTTAATTTAAGCACGTTATTAATTTTTAATGGAATTTTGAAAAAAGTGGACAAAAACTTTTTTGATGCAAAATGGTACACGACTCTCACAGCTTAAATCTGCCTAGAGCCTGGCTTATAATATTTTCCCCAAAAGTTTTGTCACTGAAAATGACTAAAAACAAGAAAGGAAGCTAGCTTCGGCCAGCCGAAGCTTATATACCCTTGCAGATAATTCCTATTAATGACTACTTTTCCGATCGTTCCTATGGCAGCTATATGATATAGTAGTTCGATATTGATCAAATTAAAATCGATATTCGAAAACATTTAAAAAGAGTCATATCCCAGACTAGAAAAGAATACAATAAAGACCAACGAAGCAATAATTTATTTCCTATTATATTCCCATTAATTTTCCGATCGTTCCTATGGCAGCTATATGATATAGTTGTCCGATTTTGAAAAAATTTTATTCGAAATTCAGAATTAGATAAAAAATAGCATTTCCAAAAGTAGGAGGTTATAGGTTCAAAAACACCCAAGATATAATTTTTTAAAATTTTTTTCCCCGATTATTCCTATGGGAGCTATATGATATAGTTGTCCGATCCGGAACTTTAAGTTTGTACCCATTATAATTTTTCAACGGATTTATTTCGAGTTTTTACGATACATACAGCCGACTTACAGTGGACCAAAAAACAAATTTTTCATCTTTGTCGAGTTGCTGCGCTGCCATTACTTATCCAATCATATCACTATGGACGGCAGTCCATGTAGTGACGAAGCGCACCAGGAGAGTGTGCGAAGGCGACTACTATTATATAGCCGCAAAATTGAAAATCTGCTGTGATAGTCCGATCGTAATGAGTAATACACCAATCGAAAGGTATTGCAAAAACTTAAAGGATTGCATACCAAGACTTTAAGAAATTCAATTGGCTTGGGAGAGAGAGCGGTGAAAGTGAAAAAGTGAAAATTTCGAATATTGGAGCTGTTGGGGCCGGTGGGGATAATTGGCCCCCCGGACTACGTTAGTTGTATTCCTATTGAAAATACCCGTCGAATGAGGGGTCATTTGTCAAAATCCGACGCTCCGTTCAAAAGTTATAGCCAAAATAAGATTTTCTTCTTCTTCCCAAAATGAAATTTTAATTCTGTTTGTCAGTTTGTCCACTTGTCCACTTGTCCAAAATATGTTTTTTAAGTTCTGAAAATTTGATATGACGTTCATCACATCGATATAAACAACTTTTGTTCTACCACTTTTGGAAAAACCCGCTAGTTTAGCGGGAAAACAGCTATAAATAGCTAAAATTCGGAAAGCCGTAACTTCTATACTACTACAGACTTGTGCTGCATCTCGTTTGAAAGGTATTTTTAAATGCTATAAACGCCTTCTATATGCACATTGTGTAAATGTAATAGTTAAAAAGAAATGAACAAAAGACAATTTGTTTAAACTTTTTTTTTAGCTTTTTTTTAATTTTCTCAAAAACGGCTCTAACGATTTTCCTTACAACTTTAAACTGTATAGCCCTTGAGATTCCTTAAATTTTGGTATATAACACATTACTGTAAAAAATCACGTTTAAAAGTTATTAAGAAACGAAAATAGCCACTTTTGCCAGCTCATAACAATTAATGCTGCCTAAGGGCCGTTCATTTACGAGCCGAACAGTTTTGGGCCAAAAAAATTTTTACATTTTTTATTTGCCTGAAAAATTTTTTTTCATGTTCTATTCGGAAAATGAGCAATCACGTGTATCAGGATTTGTCCGAAAAAAAATTATTTTTTTAGTTAGAATTTTTTAAAGTTTTCCAAAAATTGACAAATTTGAAAAAGTACCCTCTCATTGAAAATCTTTATCTCCGGTTATATGAATCCGCGTGACTTCATGTGTTTTGATTTAATTCTTCTAAAACCTCTTCTTAAAAAAAAAAATGTTAAAAAAAATAAGTTTTTATTTTCTTAAAAATAAAAACAAATTAAGATTCTAAAAAATTTTGTATTTAAATTTTTTTTTATAAATCAATATATGCGCCATATTGTTAGTTACAATCGATTTTTGTAAACAGTTGGAGCCATTTTTAGTTTTTAAAATATCGTTTTTTTTTTAAAATGGACTCTGCTTTTTTTTATGAAAACACGTTGCAGCAAGTAGGGCTACTCTCTCACTCTTTTCGGATCCTTATGGAATTCATGTTTTCTCATCGTTTACTAGTCCTTTAACAATTTTTAATGATTAAAAGTTAAGTTTTAAGTGTTTTAACAATTATTGAATGACAAAAAGTAATTTTTAAATCTTTAAAGAAATTACAATTATTTATCTAACGTGCTTAGAAGCATTAAATTTTGTATGTGCATATCCAAACTGTATTTTAGGGTCAAGGAATCGGTAAAATTATTTTAAACCGTTCCATTATACAATTATTAACTTTAATAAATAAAAAATAAATAAATAAATAAATAAATAAATTAATAACTAAGTTATATGGGGATGACTTTTGGTCATGGTATGAGGTATACTAATATGTAAATTAAACCCAGGGTATAAATTGTCCCTTTAAAAACTTCTGATATCAAACAAAAACACCTCTTAACGAGGTAAAAAAATAGTGACGACCGCACCTTCAACATACAAAAGATCTGATATCATATTTTGTGACGAAAAATAATTTTACATTCGAAAATATAAAAACACTTTCTAAAATTTACTTTTTCGGCACGCTACAATAGAAAATGTTCGTGTGGGTAAAATCTTATAAATTTGTCTGAAGCGGGCCGAATGAGTAAATTTTAGAAAGTGTTTTTATATTTTCGAATGTAAAATTATTTTTCGTCACAAAATATGATATCAGATCTTTTGTATGTTGAAGGTGCGGTCGTCACTATTTTTTTACCTCGTTAAGAGGTGTTTTTGTTTGATTGATTTGTATGGCAAAGTTAAGCTCTGATCTATTGACTTTAAAATTAAACAAAAACTGGCCCAATTGGGTGGATATGTGCCGAGATATTGGAAGAAATTCGAAAAAAGTCCGATATTTACCGTTTTGAACATTAAAAAATCTTTAAAAAACTGTACCATCGAAAAAAAAATTGCTGGTATTTTCGTGATTTGGGGGTCCAACACTAACAGAATTTGCCATCAATTGCTTTGGAGCTCTCTAAGAATATTATTTTGTAAACTAGTGTAACACATGGTCTTTAATTTCTGCAGGTTGGTAAAACTGTTGGTCATAGTCGCAGTATTGGTTGCGCTCATGGTCGATTTTGTAAGCGAGAGTTTGATGACCCAGATTGCAGTCAAACTGAGCAAAATGGTCGCGGTTAAGGGCGGCAAAACAAAAATTTGACAGCGCGAAATTTTTAAGCAATAATGGAATAGTAGAAATCAAGTAAGAAAAATAATAAACTTACAAAAATATGGAGCTCCGATCGAAAGCTTAGTCTTTTAGCTGTACAATAAAGCAAAAATTTTTTTTCCCTGGGGAAAACTAAAAAATAATTATACCCGTTACTCGTAGAGTAAAAGGGTATATTGTATTCGTGCAAAAGTATGTAACAGCTAGAAGGAAGCGTTTCCGACCCCATAAAGTATATATATTCTTGATCAGGATCACTAGCCGAGTCGATCTAGCCATGTCTGTCTGTCCGTCTGTCTGTCCGTCTGTATGAACGCTGAGATCTCGGAAACTATAAAAGCTAGAGGATTGACATTTTGCATGAAGATTCTTGGAGTTCCTACGCAGCGCAAGTTTATTTCAAGAAGGTGCCACGCCCCCTTTAACGCCCACAATAGCTAATATACGATTTTAAAAATTTAAATATTTCGGCAAAGTAAAAATTCAGTTTTGTTGTGTTTATCAATACCTATCGAAATGTAGAAGAAATTTTTTAAATCGGACCATTCGTTAAAAAGTTATTGCTGATCAAAGTTTATATCTCCATCCCCCTCGCACTCCCTTTAGCCGAGTGACGGGTATTAGATAGTCGGGTATTAGATAGTGCCAAAAAATGACAATTTGAAAAATAGGTCTGTAAGTTGAGACACTTTTAAAAGTCAATAATACTCACGCCAAAAGTACTCCAAACTTTTAAAAACTATTTATTTAAGTTAATTTAATCAATTTTAGTTCGTCTTAAATTATTTCCCATCCATTTTTTAAGAACTTAGACCAAATAACAATTAAAACCAAAAGGCTCATTGAACATTCACTTTTCCCCTAATATCAAAGAAATGTACTAGGCAGAACGCGACCTCTGTCGGGCTAAGGCCTTTTTGTATGAAAAACGGGTGTCTCAACGTACACGCTCAAAGTGTCCCAACTTACACAAATTGGGATGTTTCGGGAAAAAATTAATAACTTTTTTTCTGACTGTCACATTAAGCTGATTCTTTTTTTAATTTGTTAACAGTTAAATTACTAATGTTTTAAATCTCTTACAAAGTTAATTTAAGCACGTTATTAATTTTTAATGGAATTTTGAAAAAAGTGGACAAAAACTTTTTTGTTGCAAAATGGTACACGACTCTCACAGCTTAAATCTGGCTTATAATATTTTCCCCAAAAGTTTTGTCACTGAAAATGACTAAAAACAAGAAAGGAAGCTAGCTTCGGCCAGCCGAAGCTTATATACCCTTGCAGATAATTCCTATTAATGACTACTTTTCCGATCGTTCCTATGGCAGCTATATGATATAGTAGTTCGATATTGATCAAATTAAAATCGATATTCGAAAACATTTAAAAAGAGTCATATCCCAGACTAGAAAAGAATACAATAAAGACCAACGAAGCAATAATTTATTTCCTATTATATTCCCATTAATTTTCCGATCGTTCCTATGGCAGCTATATGATATAGTTGTCCGATTTTGAAAAAAATTTTATTCGAAATTCAGAATTAGATAAAAAATTGCATTTCCAAAAGTAGGAGGTTATAGGTTCAAAAACACCCAAGATATAATTTTTTAAAATTTTTTTCCCCGATTATTCCTATGGGAGCTATATGATATAGTTGTCCGATCCGGATCGTTCCGACTTATATACTACCTGCAATAGATATAAGACTTTTGGGAAAGTTTCATCCCGATAGCTTAAAAACTGAGAGACTAGTTTGCGTAGAAACGGACGGACAGACGGACAGACGGACGGACAGACGGACAGACGGACATGGCTAGATCGACTCGTCTAGTGATGCTGATCAAGAATATATATACTTTATAGGGTCGGAAACGTCTCCTTCACTGCGTTGCAAACTTCTGACTGAATTCATAATACCCTCTGCAAGGGTATAAAAAAATAAAAAAAAATTTTTTAGTGGAAAAGTTTTGAGAAAATTGAGTGTCTCAACTTACAGGCTGTCTCAACCTACAGACCTCTCCCCTACGTGTTTGTAAATTGGAATTTCTTGTTTTCAAATTTTTTGTTTTAAATGAAACGAAAACATTTGTTTTTTGTTTTCAGTATTTTAGTTCATTAATTTTTCACCTCGATTAGAATTATATTATTAATAGCAGGAAGGCAGGTGGAGGGGGACGCCGTGAATCAAATTGTTTAAACATTTGCATTTGTTTAAACAATATGAGGCACGTGTAATAAAGAGCAAGAGAATCAATTGGTTTAAATATTTAATGTTCTTTTCAATGCGATTTGAATTTTAAATCACAAAAATCGGTTACGAAATGTCTTAAATCTGTTGTGGAAATGTAAATGAAATATTCTTTTACCAAAAGGATATGGGTCATTCCACGTGAAACGTGACAGGCCAATTTGGGTCAAATCTCAGAATCAAGCGAAACTTTTTGTTTCGATAGAGGATTGAAATATAAGGATCGGTTTTTTTTTTAAAACTCTTACCGTTTATTTTTAAAAAATATTTTTCTAATTAAGCTCCGATTTTTAAGTTATGCAGCACTTGAGACTCGTTAGAGTTATTTTAATATTTGGTATGCCTCTTTGTGGCATATCTTTATATATTTCAGAAAAATATTTTTAAAAATTTTTAAATTTAAAATTAAGTATTTTTTAAGAGAATTTAAAATTAGAAAACTTCTGTACGCCGGAATACACGCGGTTTCCGAATAAAAAAAATTATCCCCATATTGCTTCATCAATTCTTTACGAAGTGGTAAAATTCAATTTTTGTAATCGCAACGTACTAGTTAAGACAGCGATTTTAGTTTAGCAACTTTGCATCTCAACTACAGCGCAACGTGTAACCATTTTAACAACATTTATAACAGAGAAATGGCAAAAGAAACAATTAAAAAAAAACAAATCGAATTTTGGGGCACTTTGGAGTCGTTTATTGTTTTAATTTGTACCTCACACGCGTCTCTTAATTATTTCCGAATTAATTAGATTTTTCTAGATTTTTATGTCAATCCGCTCTGGGAGGAATTTGGTACTGACCAATTCTTATATATATAATTCTGTTCCAATTATATTAGTTTAGATAGCAGGAAGGCAGGTGGAGGGGGACGCAGTAAATCAAATTGTTTAAACATTTGCATTTGTTTAAACAATATGAGGCTCGTGTAATAAAGAGCAAGAGAATCAATTTTTTCGGTTGCAAAATGTCTTAAATCTTTTGTGGAAATGTAAATGAAATATTCTTTTAGCAAAAGGATATCAGTATTATCTTGAATTTGAATTTGAGCGAATCTCAATTCCTTAGTCAGCTGCAATGCACACACACAAACGTACACACGCATATCCCTGCAGTTCCCGAATTCAGACCGAGCGCTTAATAGCACTGCGTCGGCTGCGACGCCGGCAGCGCCGCGGCAGAATCGACTCTCTCACCAATCCCCTCTCTCAAAATCTATCTCTTTACGAAATTAAGGTGCTGAACAAGCAGTGAATGAGCGCCTAAAAATAGTGAGGAACAGGTGATGAATTTCATCACAACACATTCACTAGGCCGACAGTGTCGCCGACGGAGCCGACCGAAACGGCGCCAGAGACGACGCTCTCCCAAATTTCTCTCTCTCTGCGCAGGGGTAGAGACAAGTTAGGCAAGCGCGATCGTGACAAAGGGAAAAGAACAACAAGAGAGATTGAAATTGCAGATGTTGTTTTTCTCGCTCAGTATTCTTTTTATATTTCTCAAAGGCAGACGTCGTTGTTCCGCGTTTTTCAATTGCGTCACAAGTTGTTTTCGAGTTCAAACAAAAGTGCTATTAATCAAGAATACATTTTTAGGTAAGTAATTTTCAAGGGTATTAAAACTTTGTCTTGTCTTAATTATTATAGCTTCTCATTTTTAGAATATGTATGTTTTATTGTTTAATATTTTTAGGTCAAGCTGATGGTACAAGGTGCATAAACAATATCGTTTCAGATTAAATCATTTTGTCCTACAGCCCAGAAGGATGTTATTCTTGCACTGCTAAGTAAGTTTTACCAGTCTTGTCTCTTTATATAATGTTATAAAAATATATCTTTTCCAAATTCAGATCCCATTGGTCAGGTGGAGCCTACAGTGCCTCCGGAGAGGATGCGGAGATGACTGAAAAATCTCCATGCGCAAAAAGGCAGCTCACCAATACTCTGGAAGCTAGGAACGTGCCGAAGAGCCCTACAAGTCACCGTAGTTTGTAAAAATCTATTAATTTAATGTAAAAGTATGAAAATAATGTATTAAGGGGGGGTAGGGTCTAGCAAAAAAAAAAAATCGATTTTTTTTTATTTTATTTTTCTTGTAGATTAACATTTTAAGATTCTACAAAAAAAGTTTTAAGTCAATCGGACAAAAACTTTAGAAGTTATGCTAAAACTAGTACCCTAACCTCTAAGACTTTAAGTGCGTTTTTCTCGAAACCACGTTTTGAAAGTCCGTGACCATCGGCATTTCTAAACGGCTCAATCGATCGTTTTCAAATTTGTCGCATCTTTTTCTGCATAAAAAAAACCCTCCCCCTGGGAAGCGTTTTTTTTTATTTTTTAACTTTAAGTATTTTTTTTTTAAGCCCGAAGTCGAATTTTTTAGGTGAAAAACGCATTTTTGACTTTGGAAATGCAAAAAAAATTCTTTTAAAAAAAATTTAAAAATCGCGCTTCCCAGGGGGCGGGTTTTTTCTTTTCCTAAGCTAAATGTAAAAGCAGAATGGAAATCCGATCATTTTTGGAGGAGATACAGTGGTCACCGCAAAACGCCTTTTTTTAATAGTGTTCCAGCAATCGCTTTGCCACCGATATATTTGCCGATAGTACCGGCTATAAAAATTAGTGGATGTTATTTAAATGACACTTTATAATATAAAATTGGTTTGAATTAAATCCATCCAACCAGTTTTTATAGAAAAAATCGCAAAGTTACTTGATTTTTTGATGTCATAGACCCTACCCCCCCCTTAACAAAAAAGGAAGCTAGCTTCGGCCAGCCGAAGCTTATATACCCTTGCAGATAATTCCTATTAATTACAAATTTTCCGATCGTTCCTATAGCAGCTATATGATATAGTAGTTCGATATTGATATAATTAAAATCGAAATTCGAAAACATTTAAAAAGACTCATATCCCAGGGTAAATAGAATACGAGGGTGGTCCGATAAGTACTTAGCCTCACCGCCCGATGGCGCCACTATCGCAAGAAAACTTTTCTATCGTGTAGTACATTCTAGTAGACGGCTACGGTCGAAATTTCAGCCGAATCGGACTCGTAGCTTTGTTTTGCCAGCGTGTGGCATCATACGTGTTCGCGGATTTTAGAAAAATGGAGAAAGAGCAATATCGGTCTGTGATTCGATTCTTGTTTTTGGAAGGGAAATCACGCAGCGAAATCAAAGAGCGCTTGGATGCTGTGTACGGTGACTCTTCTCCTTCGATAGCGACCGTCAAAAATTGGTTTAACGAGTTTCAACGTGGTCGCACGTCGGTTTTTGATGAGCCACGCCCAGGTGCCCCGAAATCGGCTACCACGGAGGATAACGTCCAAAAAGTCCACGATCTCGTTTTGGCAGATCGCCGATTGAAGATACGCGAGATAGCTGAGACAGTACGCATGTCAAAAGACCGCGTGGGTCATATCCTGCATGATATTTTGGGCATGAGAAAGCTGTCGGCGCGATGGGTGCCGCGTTTGCTTACTCCGGACCACAAACGCAACCGCCCTCGCTAAGGCCAAATTGGTAAAATTGGGCTACGAACTGCTACCCCATCCACCTTATTCTCCAGATTTGGCGCCGTGTGACTTCTTTTTGTTTTTAAACTTGAAAAAGTCTCTCGCTGGACAGAAATTTGCGTCGAATGAGGAGGTCGTCGCCGCCACAGAGGCCTATTTTGCAGACCTCGAGAAAACGTATTTTTCAGACGGGTTAAAGAAGTTGGAGCAAGTGTATCGAGCTAAAAGAAGATTATGTTGAGAAATAAATTGACACTTTTCCAAAATTTTCGTTTTTCTTTTGGAGGCTAAGTACTTATCGGACCACCCACGTACAATAAAAGTCAACGAAGCAATAATTTATTTCCTATTATATTCCCATTAATTTTTCGATCGTTCCTATGGCAGCTATATGATATAGTCGTTCGATTTAAAAAAAATTTTATTCGAAATTCAGAATTAGATAAAAAATGGCATTTCCAAAAGTAGGAGGTTCTAGGTTCAAAAACACCCAAGATATAATTTTTTTACATTTTTTCCCCCGATTATTCCTATGGGCGCTATATGATATAGTTGTCCGATCCGGCTCGTTCCGACTTATATACTACCTGCAATAGATATACGACTTTTGGGAAAGTTTTAGCCCGATAGCTTTAAAACTGAGGGACTAGTTTGCGTAGAAACAGACGGACGGACAGACGGACATGGCTAGATCGACTCGTCTAGTGATGCTGATCAAGAATATATATACTTTATAGGATCGGAAACGTCTCCTTCACTGTGTTGCAAACTTCTGACTGAAATCATAATACCCTCTGCAAGGGTATACAAATTATGTAGTAAAAATGAATTGAAGAGAAATAAACATAATGATAAAGTCGATGAAATTCAACATATTTTTAATAAAAATGGGCGGTGAACAGGTGATGAAAATGGGCAGTGAATAGGTGATGACTTTGGATGATAATTAGGCGCTGAAAGAGCGCCGAATTTAGTGATGAATTAGGAGCTGAAAAATGGTGATGAACAGGTGCTAAAAAGCGCTAGTTTCTGGCAGTGATGAGACCCTAGGACATGCCCATGTGAAAATCATCGCTATTTTTCATACAAATTCAGCAGTGATTGAGCGCTTAGTGCTCAGTTTTTAGCAGTGATTCACTGCTAAAAAAGCGCTGAATGGAACTGCAGGGATATTTATCTAATGGCTGTGTGTGTAAAATATGAATTTTTTTATATATATATTTCGTGCGTGTGTGTGTACATAGCTGAGCGAATCATTGTTTGTTTTTGTTCTTTACAAATCCAAAGTTTGTCGATAACTCAACATTTGAAAACTAATAAATAGTTCGCTGATAGGGCTTCTGCATTTTAAAAATCAAAAGCAATTTTAAGGAAAATTTCAAATGTAAAATTCAGCTTAATGGGATTTCTGTAAGTCTACCGATATTTTAAAATTTAACGTTTATCTAAAACAAAGGCGCAAAAGAAAAGATTGGCGATATAATCGATTTTTTAAGCGTGCATTTTAAATTATTTGTGACTATGGTATTTTTATTTTTCCCTTGTACGGTCACACTTAAAATGCGACATACACACATTTACGACTTAATGCAAAGTGCGCCAGCAGAACAGTGTTCCCAGATCAGGGGTTTTCCCCCTAGATTTAGGGGGTTTTTGACGTGCTAGGGGGAATTTTAGGGGGGAGAAATTTTTAGGGGGAAAGTTTAGGGGTTTTTTTCGGTCATTTTATTACCCAAATGTTTGGAAAAAAAACTCTAAAATTTGTGATTTCCTAAAATATTACAAAAAAAAAATACTACATACGTCTTTCCTTCCGAGTTCACAGATTTTTCCAATCCTACCATTTTTACAACGTCATATTGAGATATTTCTAATTTATTGTATATGTTCGAAATTAACTGATTTTTTGAATTTAGGGGGGAAAACTGGATTTTTTAGGGGGAAATATCGACTTTTTGAGATTTTTTAGAGGGAAAGCCAAATGTTCATCTGGCAACACTGCAGCAGAACATAAATACATACATATGTGGAGGCCGTGACGTCACAATAGCACAAAAAACTGGAAAATATTGAGGACCTTAACCAAGGAGGCTAAATTTCCAAAAAATTTAAATGCAGTTAGTTGCGGGTATGCCATAAGATTATGAACATCACATTTTTAAACCATTTTAACAACATTTATAACAGAGAAATGGCAAAAGAAAGAATTAAAAAAAAACAAATCGACACTCGGGCACTTTGGGGTCGTTTATTATTTCCGAGTTAATATGATTTTTCTAGATTTTTATGTCAAAACTAATTTCGGTTTTTAGGCGTGTATTTTTAACGAAGCCATTTATGCCAGCTTTTTTCCATTTTTTCAAACATTTGTCCACTTTGATGAAGTGTAGCTTCTAAACTTATAAATGGAACTCAATGCCGTGTATAAGAAAGTTAGAGGGCATTCTATTACCTGTAAAATGAGTCTTCGATGGCCGCAATCGGTTAATCACAGCTCGAGATAGAAATTAAAAAGGAGTCAAAAACGTTTTTTACACTTTAAAAAAAATTGGTACCATACAAAAAATTGTAAGTGCCCTTTTCTTAATCAGAAAGATTTACCTTACCGAAAGGTTTCATGAAGTGCGTATTTCATTAATTTTTTTTTGTAAACTGGTGTTATATTAGTTTAGATAGCAGGAAGACAGGTGGAGGGGGACGCCGTCAATCAAATTGTTTAAACATTTGCATTTGTTTAAACAATATGAGGCACATGTAATAAAGAGCAAGAGAAACAATTGGTTTGAATAATATCAATGCGATTTGAATTTTAAATCACAAAAATAGGTTACAAAATGTCTGAAATCTGTTGTGGAAATGTAAATGAAATATTCTTTTACCAAAAGGATATCAGTATTATCTTGAATTTGAATTTGAGCGAATCTCAATTCCTTAGTCAGCTGCAATGCACACACACAAACGTACACACGCATATATGTATCTAATGGCTGTGTGTGTAAAACACGCATTTTTTGGATATATATATTTCGAGCGTGTGTGTGTACATAGCAGAGCGAATCATTGTTTATTTTTGTTTTTTACAAATCCAAAGTTTGACGATAAATCAAAATTTGAAAACAAAAAAAAATATTTGCAATATAATCGATTTTTTAACCGCGCATTTAAAATTTTTTGTGACTTTGGTATTTTCATTTTTATCTGCACGGTCACACTTAAAATGCTACATACACACATTTACGACTTAATGCAAAGTGCGCAGGCGAACATACATACATAAATATGTGGAGGCCGTGACGTCACACATAACAAAATTGGAAAATTTTGGGGACTTTTAAATGCAGTTAGTTGCGGCTATGCCATAAGATTATGATCATAATTTTTTTAAACCATTTTAACAACATTTATAACAGAAAAATGGCAAAAGAAAGAATTTAAAAAAAAACGAATCGAATTTTGGGGCACTTTGGGGTCGTTTATTGTTTTAATTTGTACCTCACACGCGTCTCCTAATTATTTCAGAATTATGTTGATTTTTGTAGATTTTTATGTCAATCCGCTCTGGTAGGAATTTACCACTGACCCCTTTTTTATTGATCCAATTATATTAGTTTAGATTTCTTATTAGACCTTTTAAAAACCTAAAATTCTGCAAAATCCAAATTTCGAAATTCCAACCATTATTAAATAGATTTAATTTTTTTTCTCAAAATATGTATGTTGGAGCTGTTTGGGGCCTCTGGGGGGACATATCGGACCTTAGTGGGCGCCTACTAATGGAATACTGTGAAAAAATTTGGCTGCTCTAGCTCTTACGGTTTGGGCTGTGATCGTATCCCCTTAAAAATCGTTCATTCACTTTATAATCTTTAGGGAAAGGATTGTATTCCGAACGGAAAAAAAAATAATTTCATTTTATAATTTAAATAATTTAGTTTAACTTGATTTTATAATGGTCCATTTTGTATAGATCCAATTGGTGCATTAATATTTTTATACTCGTTACTCGTAGAGCAAAAAGGGAATATTGTATTCGTGCAAAAGTATGTAACACGTAGAAGGAAGCGTTTCCGACCCTATAATATATATATATATTCTTGATCAGGGTCACTAGCCGAGTCGATATAGCCATGTCTGTCTGTCCGTCCGGATGAACGCTGAGATCTCAGAAACTATTAAAGCTAGAAGATTGGCATTTTGCATGCAGATTCTAGAAGTTCCTACGCAGCGCAATTTTGTTTCAAAAAGATGCCACGCCCCCTCCAACGCCCACAATCGCTTGATAACGTTTTAAACAAGAAAGGAAGCTAGCTTCGGCCAGCCGAAGCTTATATACCCTTGCAGATAATTCATATTAATCACTAATTTTCCGATCCTTTCTATGGCAGCTATATAATATAGACGTCCAATTTTGAAAAAATTTTATTCGAAATTCAGAATTAGATAAAAAATGGCATTTCCAAAAGTATGAGGTTATAGGTTCAAAAACACACAAGATATAATTTTTTTTAAATTTTTTTGCCGATTGTTCCTATGGGAGCTATATGATATAGTTGTCCGATCCGGCTCGTTCCGTCTTATATACTACCTGCAACAGAAAGAAGACTTTTGGGAAAGTTTTAGTCCGATAGCTTTAAAACTGAGAGACTAGTTTGCGTAGAAACAGACGGACATGGCTAGATCGACTCGTCTAGTGATGCTGATCAAGAATATATATACTTTATGGGGTCGGAAACGTCTCCTTCACTGCGTTGCAAACTTCTGACTGAAATCATAATACCCTCTGCAAGGGTATAAAAATTTAAATATTTCGGAAATATAAGTGCAGTTTTATTGTGTTTATCAATACCTATCAAAATGTAGAAGACATTTTTTTAATCGGACCATTCGTTAAAAAGTTATGCCCGATCAAAGTTTTATATCTCCATCTCCCTCGCACTCCCTTTAGCTGAGAAACGGGTATCTGATAGTCGGGGCACCCGACTATATCGTTCTATCGTTTTAATATTAATACCAACTACTCATTGACATGAGCGGTATAAAGTACCCTTCAGTTCCAGAAATCACTCGTGAATCACCAGTGACAGGTCATTTGTCCCTCGTGACGCATTCATGACATCACGTAGGGAAAATTGTATGGGAGTTTCGCAATATAATACAATAAACGCAATAAAACTGCATTTTTACTTTTCCGAAATATTTAAATTTTTAAAATCGTTTATAAGCGATTGTGGGCGTTGGAGGGGGCGTGGCACCTTGCGCTGCGTAGGAACTCCTAGAATCGGCATGCAAAATGCCAATTTTCTAGCTTTTATAGTTTCCGAGATCTCAGCGTTCATACGGACGGACATTGCTAGATCGACTCGGCTAGTGATCCTGATCAAGAATATATATATATATTATAGGGTCGGAAACGCTTCCTTCTACGTGTTACATACTTTTGCACGAATACAATATTCCCTTTTACTCTACGAGTAACGGGTATAATTAGTAAAGTACTTACTTTTGCAGAACCAGCTGCAAAACTAGTTCCTCAAATATCGGCTTGTACTCGATTAGCCAGAGCACGTTAAACAGATACCCAGCCGTCACATGAGTTGGCTTTTTAAAATATGGAAATTTAGCGGATATGGCATCTATGACTAAATCAAATGTCATTGGCACTGCAGTTAAAATACGATTTAGGACTTCATGTATGGGTTTCAGTTCAAGTCGTGTACGTTCCGAAGGACATCCCGTGACCCATTCGAGTTCGTCCATATCGCCAGGAATCCAGTATGCAATTAATTTAGATACTCCTATTGGTAAATATCTGTTGTGGGTCACCATTATGTCTATATAAAATTCAGTATAAGCTTTGATTATTTCTGAACTTCTTTTCATCCAGTTAAGGGACAGCAAAGCCTCGACAACGTTAGCAAAATCAGGAGTTAAGTTGTGAACTATTTGTTTGGCATCTTTTACGATTAGTAAAACCTCGTCATCCTTTAAAAAAGAAGTGATCAGTTAAAATTATAGTATAAACAAGAGAGAACGCTATAGTCGGGTTGGTGTCCCGACTATCTAATACCCGTCACTCAGCTAAAGGGAGTGCGAACGCTGTAGTCGGGTTGGTGTCCCGACTATCTAATAAACGTAACTCAGCTAAAGGGAGTGCGAGGGAGATATAAACTTTGATGAGCTATAACTTTTTAACGAATGGTCCGATTTAAAAAAATTTCTTCTACATTTCGATAGGTATTGATAAGCACAACAAAACTGCATTTTTACTTTTCCGAAATATTTAAATTTTTAAAATCGTATATAAGCTATTGTGGGCGTTAGAGGGGGCGTGGCACCTTCTTAAAACAAACTTGCGCTGCGTAGGAACTCCAAGAATCTTCATGCCAAATACCAATCCTCTAGCTTTTATAGTTTCCGAGATCTCAGCGTTCATACGGACGGACAGACGGACAGACAGACATGGCTAGATCGACTCGGCTAGTGATCCTGATCAAGAATATATATACTTTATAGGGTCGGAAATGCTTCCTTCTAGCTGTCACATACTTTTGCACGAATACAATATACCCTTTTACTCTACGAGTAACGGGTATAAAAACAAGAGAGAAAGCTATAGTCGAGAACTTCGACTGTCAGATACCCGTTACTCAGCTAAAGGGAGTGCGAGTGAGATGTATATATGCACTCGTCAAAGATACTAAGCCATCTAGTGGCTGTTTCATGATTTGCTCATAACTTGTTAATGGATTGCCCGCTTTTAAAAATTTTTTTCGAAATTTTGATAGGTATTAATAAACACAACCAACTGGCAGTTCATCTATGTCGGTGCCAGGCTTTCTTAAGGGCGATTGTGGTCGTTAGGGGGGGCGTGGCGCTCGGCTGAAACGAACTTGCGCTGCGCGGGAAGCCCAAGAATTTTAGTTGTTAATGCCAAATTTCTTTCTAGCTTTTGTAGTTTCCGAGATCTCAGCGTTCATACGGACAGACGGACGGACATGGCTAGATCGACTCGGCTAGTGATCCTGATCAAGAATATATATACTTTATAGGATCTCAAACGCATCCTTCTACCTGTTACATACTTTTGCACGAATACAATATACCCTTTTACTCTACGAGTAGCGGACATAACAATGGCGGCTATTAAATATAGTAGACTGATTATTGGTAAATTTAATTCTGAATTCTGTACCCTTTCACTCTACGAGTAACGGGTATAATAACGATATACATATACATATGTAACACTTACTTGAAGTTCTGCTTGACGAAGAAAGTGTGTAAACTCCTTAACCAGATGGAAATTCCCTTCTTCTTGGGCCACGCGTATAGATTCGGCGAGGCCAACTACTTTTGGACTGAAAAATCGGACTTTGTTGACAGCCACTGAAGTCGATCGATGACGTTCCGCACTTGAAAACGTCTTTAAAATGGATGTCACACCCGACTTGCTTGTGTATATAGACATATTGCCATGCACAGACGGCAAGTTAATAATATGTATGATGCTATATTACAATACCGTTTTCGGAGCGTTAGTCCGCAGAAATCTTTAATTAGCTATTCGAGCTATATCAACCCCTTTGGCTTCTACCACAGAAGACTCTAATTTTAATAAATTTATAATGAATTTCAACTATAAAACAAAACAAAACACGTTGTCGTGTGACCGCATTTTGCCAGAAACAATAATGTCAAGTTATACAGTAATACCAAATTCAAATAATACCTTTTACCTAAAAGTGTTCCATCCCATTCACACAGGATCGCTGCAGTCGCAAAAGCAACAGATCGACTTGCAGATCGTGATTCTGTTCCAGCGACCAAATTTCGCATACGAGGTTCACGTGCTAGAAAAAGGCAAGAAAAAGTCTTAACAACTCCACTTCAGCTAAAAGTGGAGCCTCATATGCAGTATTTTATGCAGAATATTTTTTAATAAGGGTATTCACCAGTCCTGGCATGTATGGCAAATGGCAGATTTGGCAAATGTGCCAAACGGTTACATGAAGTTTGCTACGTTTTATATTAATAATAGAATCATACATTGGTCGACCTACGACAGGTTTAGATATTTTCTAGGGTTGTCGAATTTTTAAAAAATATCGTATCGATGATATTTGGTTTTTGAAAAAATATCATTAATGATATTTGAAAATATCAATTTAAAATATCCATATATCGATGATATTTTCTATTTTTTCAAAATATTTAAATTTTAATGGGAGAGGACATCACAGGCTGTTCATTTAAAATTCACAGCGCACATTACCGTTAATATGTTGCTTTAACATACCAGATATGAAGAAATTCAAGAAAGCGAAAAATGTTATCAAATCAAATTCACGTTTTTTTATTAAATACAAGAATTCTAAAATGAATGCTTATGTTCTTCATATATTTTGATGCAATAATTACGAATTTGGTTAAAAAACAGTATCCGCGGTCCAGATTTTAAAAAAATTTCGTTTTTAAAAACAAAAAATGGTCTTTTAATGTTTTTCTTAAATTTATAGATGTTTAAAAAAACCCGAAATCACAATTTTTCGACTCTCAAGGAGAAATTTATAGGGGTTTACAAATTTTTCGAATTTCATGGATAAATTTTCGAAATCCATCTCTTGGAGACCGTTTTCCTGGCCAGATTCGTGATTAGTGCAACAAAATATATATATATATATGAATATATATTCATATATATATATATATGAATATATACATTTTCAAATTTTTGGACACATCACCGTTTTTAAAGTAGGCATATTATGTAAATTACAAATAAAATGATATGAAATGCTAGGAAAAGAAATCGCTCTGTTATATGCTGGTCCGTCATACAACTGCGGGCATCTCAAACCACGCCATCTTGAATATATATTCATATATATATATATATGAATATATACATTTTCAAATTTTTGGACACATCACCGTTTTTAAAGTAGGCATATTATATAAATTACAAATAAAATGATATGAAATGCTAGGAAAAGAAATCGCTCTGTTATATGCTGGTCCGTCATACAACTGCGGGCATCTCAAACCACGCCATCTTATGGCAGAAGACCATCTTTCAGATGCAACTGAACTTTCAGGAGTAATAAGGCAAGCTAGGGCTAAGTCTTTAAAGTGACCAACCATTAGAAAGGACAAAAATATCATTTACAAATAATATCGATATTCGATATTTCGGACCAAAAAAATATCGCTATGATAATATATTTTTTAAGAAAATATAATCGATATTTTGATATATTTTCGACATCCCTAATATTTTCACCTGCCCTTTGCGACACCTGCCAACTACCCTAAGTTTTTTGTCTTTACTTAGTGTTTTGGAACTAAAACAAAACGGATTTGCAATACATATCCCCAAGTCAGCTGTTATAAGGAAGTTATTGTTGGTGCTTGGCGAGATCTGCCTACTGTTGCATCAAAGCATTAGACGCATTTCTACTCGTTCTGAAATTTTTCTTAAATAAGACAAATTAGGCAGAATTTGTGCTTGGTGGAGGAAGGTGTTATATTATTACTTATATGGAGTAGGGTGGGTCGAATTGGAGGTCATAAAATCGTAGGAGAGAAATTATTATATCGAGAATTAAAGAAATAATGTCAAATTAAGGTTACCTATTTTATAAGAATTAATTATTATTATTACTATTTATTATTTTTAAAATAGCATGCTTTTTTATGGAGTTTTTATTTTATAATTTATTTTTATAATTTTCTAGCTTTTAAAAATTTGATTTAGCAATTTTTTGACCCGGCTGCCACCACCACTCATGTTGCCGCCTTGGATAATAAACAAATTTGGAATCTTTCAAACGAAAATAGTAGAAAAATCCGAAATTTAAAAATCCACCATAAATAAAATTTTCCAAGAATTTTGTCCATACCCGGCTTTTTTCATTGGGTAGGATGTAAGATTTAGGTATGTGCGTCAAGTTAGCGTCGGTGACTTTAGCGGCGATAGCGGAACGGTGGAATCTGGAACATGGGGTCAATTTTTATTTTTTGATTTCTGGGGCTTCTGGGGGCCAAATCGAACAATTTTAAAAGCAAAATTGTATAGAATGAAATTATATTTCGATCTAGGTAATTGCCGAGTCTGGTCGATGTTCGGTAGTATGAAAAAAATCAGGTCTCCACATTTTGGGGAATATCCCCACTCGCAGAGCGTGCTCCACAATGCGCGCTATCTTAGCTTAAAGGTCGTCTTTTGAAGGACAAATGAGGAAAATTGCATCAAAAAATTATCGTCAGTTTTTGAGAAAATCAGTTAACATGTACCAACCTCTGAATCCGCCCATACAAAAAAAGTACTTAAAAATCAATTTATCTATAACTTTTTTCACAGAGCGTGCTCCACAATTCGGATTTTATAGGATGACGGGGGGTTAATTAAGCAATGTTTCTGGAAAATTTCATTAAAAAATTATCGTCAGTTTTCGAGAAAATCGCCTAATAGCCTCTTCCCATACAGTCCATCCGTGTGAAACGGTTGGGATTTTTGACGAATGTGAAACTCGTGTTCCCACAGAACTCCATCCACCATCTACCATCCGATAACAGCTGACTTAAGAGCAGTTGCTCAACTCAACATTGACGAAGGGGGATTTTAACTCGGCAAAACTGGCGTAAAATTGCGTTTTCCTAAATTTATTGTAGAATAATATAATAAATAGCATAAGATAATAGTTTAAAACATATCTGAGCTTTTATAACACATTCTATAACGAGTATGCATACATATTACTGACTGGGGGAGAGCCTAACCTCCCGTACCCCACACTCCGCTCTTACTACGCCTCTGTCTAGCCAATATTAATGTGAAAAATTTGTAAACAAAACCAAAATTGTGCTGTTTTGGTAATTTTTAGCAACTTTGGAGCTTTATAGGAGTACATATTACACTTTTAATAATTATTAGTTATTATTTACGAAGTGCAGAACATATTCTGAGACTTCGCTGGAAACATTGATGTTTTCGTACGCAGAACAGCTTAAATTTTGGCCCACACATAGTCACTTGTTGGCAAATGCTTTTCCGCTCATTACAAACTACAAATAATTCAACGATAGCCAAAAAACAATGAACTTAAGCATTATTTAATTTTTTCCCGCCATCGATTTGATTTGTTCTCGTAGTCATCGTTCCAATTTTTACAGTTAAGAGGAAGAATTCAGAGTTGCACCGAGAAAACATCGCCTAACTATCGCATAAAAGAGCCCGTCAAAGTCCGTTAAAATTGGATGGCGGACTAACTGGGAAATTTTCGGAACGGCAAAACCTTACGGACCATCCGTTCAACGGATGGTAGATGGTGGATGGAGCTCTGTGGGAAGACCCTATAAGTGTTTGAATTTTAAACGGATATTGGAATACCGCCAACTCCAGTACAAGGACCATGGCCAGCTATGACATGAACCGCAGTATCCGACACTACAACCGACCTACAAATTCAATATCGACGCTAACTTAAAATTAATTATTTTTCCTCTCACAGAGCGTGCTCCATGATGCACGGTATCCCAAAAAATCAGAAATTAAATTAACTAATTAAAGTAAAAGTTTCAAACAATTATTATCGTCAGTTTTCGAGATATTTGGCTAACAGTTCAGCGGCATGGGGAATGGCTATCGGGTGCCTTCTGTTTTCGACGCTAACTTAAAATTAATTATTGCTCCGTTCACAGAGCGTGCTCCACATTGCACGGTATCCCACAAAATCAGAAATTAAATTAGCTAACTACAGTAAAAGTCTCATTAAATTATTATCGTCAGTTTCGAGATATTCGCCAAAATGTTTGGCTGTATGGGAAAATACCCCCAATGGCCATCGGGTGCCTTCTGTTTTCGACGCTAACTTAAAATGAATTATTGCTCCGTTCACAGAGCGTGCTCCACATTGCACGGTATCCCACAAAATCAGAAATTAAATTAGCTAACTACAGTAAAAGTCTCATTAAATTATTATCGTCAGTTTTCGAGATATTCGCCAAAATGTTTGGCTGTATGGGAAAATACCCCCAATGGCCATCGGGTGCCTTCTGTTTTCGACGCTAACTTAAAATGAATTATTGCTCCGTTCACAGAGCGTGCTCCACATTGCACGGTATCCCACAAAATCAGAAATTAAATTAGCTAACTACAGTAAAAGTCTCATTAAATTATTATCGTCAGTTTTCGAGATATTCGCCAAAATGTTTGGCTGTATGGGAAAATACCCCCAATGGCCATCGGGTGCTTCCTGTTTTCGACGCTAACTTAAAATGAATTATTGCTCCGTTCACAGAGCGTGCTCCACATTGCACGGTATCCCACAAAATCAGAAATTAAATTAGCTAACTACAGTAAAAGTCTCATTAAATTATTATCGTCAGTTTTCGAGATATTCGCCAAAATGTTTGGCTGTATGGGAAAATACCCCCAATGGCCATCGGGTGCTTCCTGTTTTCGACGCTAACTTAAAATGAATTATTGCTCCGTTCACAGAGCGTGCTCCACATTGCACGGTATCCCACAAAATCAGAAATTAAATTAGCTACTTCGCTAACCTTTAAAGCGCAAGGTCTCCACCGACGGAATTGAACTGCTAGAAGATCATCCAGAAGAAAATACTCATCTGTTCTCAAAAACGAATCATTTCCATTTTATGTGAGTATCGCCAGTTATAAGGTTAATTATAAAAAAAGTTTTGGGTAATCTGATATATTAATTTTCCTACGCAAGAGAAAGCATTTTAAATTTAAATATATTTCATTAATGTATTCATTTATTTTTGTTTTTTAGCGCAAGAATTCCCCTATTGTAATAGCTCGGAACATAGCTAACTATCGGCGTAGCCCAGCACTAACTCAAGTGCCATCTCTAAATCTAAAAGGTAAACAAATTAATCTACATAATATTTACATTCCTAATCATTTTTTAAAAATTTTTTAAAGCACGCCGACTTTACGCTTTTTTGGCAGCAAGATGAGCTTTATCGCAGCATTTTCCGCCACATCTCCGGCTTAGACGATTCCATTTGCAAACGATCATCAAGGACCTGCTGAAGGAGCTGATCGTTGCACCGAGGACTTGACGCTGGAGCTGGAAGTATCGGGGGCAGGACGACAATATCAAGACCTAGAAAATTACGGAGAAGATCGAATATAATGTTCGACACGGCTCTGCAAAATACACAGACGTTTTCTATTGCAGTTATCAGAATAAGGACATTTTATAATATATATTTATTAAGTTGAAACAAATATTACAACTTTTGTGCGATGAAGGTGCGATCGTCACAACATTTTATCTCTTTTAGAGATGTTTTCCTTTGAAATAAGAAAAAATAAAACAAAAACGCCTCTTAACGCAGTAAAGAGTCGTGACGATCGCATTATCAACATGAAAAATTTCTGATATCAAGTTTTGGAACGAAAGGCGCTTGTACATTCGATAAATTAAAAATACTTTATAAAATATTGTAATTAATCATAACAAAAGTTTTTGTTTTAAACATCAATCATTAAATTGGAATTATAAACACTTTTGCTGTAATAATCGTATGAACTATTGTGATAGCATTTCCATTGGAAAGGTAAAGGACACCAATTGGTTCTAAATCCAGTACTTGATGTGCATGGATTTAGGGTAAAGTTTGAAGCTGTCCTTGAGCTAAATGAGGTTTAACGGGCTCACTAAAAAATGCGGAGATAAAACAAGGAATATGGCAAATGCTAAGAATGCTTTTTAATACTAAATGGGGCTGTCAAAATAAGAATATGTTTCAAGATCATTTATTAAAAATATGTGTATAATGATTCCGTTTATGGAAATAAGTTTAACATTATATAGATAAAACTAACGCTCGTTCGTAGCTGATCATTTTGACGACTATTTTATCAAAATCGGTTCAGCCGTTCCAGAGATATCCTCTATTTTACTCTTAATTGCCGAAATTCGCCGTTTTTACTATGCAGCCCTCGTTATATCGCGGGACTTTCAACACTGTTGCACTTATGTACTTGTGTTTTAAAGTAAATGCAAACCGCGAAACTTGTTTTATTAATTATAAAAATGAGTGATAAAAACTATAAAAATAAAAAGGGTGGTGGCGAGCGGCCGGAAAAGAGAGTGGAAAACTCGGGGGTCCCCGAAGGGACCCCAACATTGAAGTTCGAGAGGTGCTCTGTAAGTATTTTACCGTTATATATAAATATATATTATAATAGAATTAATAACCCATTTTTTCAGAACTTCAAATTTTATTTCGGCTGCGAAGAGCCGAGGAAGAGGAAAAACGAAGAGTCATCTTCCTCAGAAAGCGAGGAAGAAGCTCCCCGTCCCCGCCGAAGAGGAAACCGAAGGGCTAAGGCCCGGCAAAAAAAAGACATGGACTTGGACGTTAGTGATTTGCACATCGACGAGGAATTGCCGGGCCCAAGCTCTAAATGTAAAAATAATAATGAAAATTAAATAAATAAATTGATCCTGGCTGGTTATAAAAAACGTTTGGTCTACAATTTCTTCTACATTTCGATAGGTATACCCACAACAAAACTGCATTTTTACTTTTCCGAAATATTTAAATTTTGTAAAATCGCTTAAAGCTATTTTATAGTTTCCGAAATCTCAGCGTTCATACAGACAGACAGACGGACAGACGGACAGACAGACATGGCTAGATCGACTCGGCTAGTGATCCTGATCAATAATATATATACTTTATGGGGTCGGAAGCGCTTCCTTCTCCCTGTTACATACTTTTGCACGAATACAATATACCCTTTCACTCTACGAGTAACGGGTATAAAAAGTCTTAGACGTTACATTTTCTATTTTAAATTTATCTATATAAAGTTAAACTTATTTCCATAAACGGAATCATTATACACATATTTTTAATAAATGATCTTGAAACATATTCTTATTTTGACAGCCCCATTTAGTATTAACGAGGACGGAAGCTAACTTCAGCAAGCCGAAGTTTTAATACCCTTGCAGATTTCACGAATGAAAACTTGACTAGAAAAGCAACATGAATTAACAAAACAACAAAATATTTTATAATTGAAAAAAAATATAATTTTAAAATTTTTCACCCTATTGTTCCTATGGGAGCTATAGGATATAGACTTCCGATCGGCACGCGCTTTTACCCTAATCAAGGTATGCATAAAAGAATACGATTTGGAAAGTTTCATGTCAATAGCTTATATTCTGCGCGAAATATCCTGAAAAACGTTAAATCTTGACCGATTTCACCCTATTGTTCCTATGGGAGCTATAGGATATAGACGTCCGATCGGCACGCGCTTTTACCCTGATCAAGGTACGCAGAAAAAAATACGATTTGGAAAGATTCTTGTCAATAGCTCTTACACTGAGCGAAATATCTTCATTTTTTGAAAGCTATATCCGATTGTTCCTATGGGAGCTATAGAATATAGACGTCCGATCGGGTCGGTTTTCAAACTTGATCTGCGTACACATGTTTTAGGACGACTGTGAAAGTTTGAAGTCGGTAGCTTTTAAACTGAGCTCGCAAACGGTATTGAAACAGACATACAGACGGACAGACGGACGGACGGACAGACGGACATGGCTATATCGACTCCCCTATTGATCCTGATCAAGAATATATATACTTTATGGGGTCGGAAACGTCTCCTTCACTGCGTTACAAACTTCTGACCAAAATTATAATACCCTCTGCAAGGGTATAAAAAGCATTCTTAGCATTTGCCATATTCCTTGTTTTATCTCCGCATTTTTTAGTGAGCCCGTTAAACCTCATTTAGCTCAAGGACAGCTTCAAACTTTACCCTAAATCCATGCACATCAAGTACTGGATTTAGAACCAATTGGTGTCCTTTACCTTTCCAATGGAAATGCTATCACAATAGTTCATACGATTATTACAGCAAAAGTGTTTATAATTCCAATTTAATGATTGATGTTTAAAACAAAAACTTTTGTTATGATTAATTACAATATTTTATAAAGTATTTTTAATTTATCGAATGTACAAGCGCCTTTCGTTCCAAAACTTGATATCAGAAATTTTTCATGTTGATAATGCGATCGTCACGACTCTTTACTGCGTTAAGAGGCGTTTTTGTTTTATTTTTTCTTATTTCAAAGGAAAACATCTCTAAAAGAGATAAAATGTTGTGACGATCGCACCTTCATCGCACAAAAGTTGTAATATTTGTTTCAACTTAATAAATATATATTATAAAATGTCCTTATTCTGATAACTGCAATAGAAAACGTCTGTGTATTTTGCAGAGCCGTGCCGAACATTATATTCGATCTTCTCCGTGATTTTCTAGGTCTTGATATTGTCGTCCTGCCCCCGATACTTCCAGCTCCAGCGTCAAGTCCTCGGTGCAACGATCAGCTCCTTCAGCAGGTCCTTGATGATCGTTTGCAAATGGAATCGTCTAAGCCGGAGATGTGGCGGAAAATGCTGCGATAAAGCTCATCTTGCTGCCAAAAAAGCGTAAAGTCGGCGTGCTTTAAAAAATTTTTAAAAAATGATTAGGAATGTAAATATTATGTAGATTAATTTGTTTACTTTTTAGATTTAGAGATGGCACTTGAGTTAGTGCTGGGCTACGCCGATAGTTAGCTATGTTCCGAGCTATTACAATAGGGGAATTCTTGCGCTAAAAAACAAAAATAAATGAATACATTAATGAAATATATTTAAATTTAAAATGCTTTCTCTTGCGTAGGAAAATTAATATATCAGATTACCCAAAACTTTTTTTATAATTAACCTTATAACTGGTGATACTCACATAAAATGGAAATGATTCGTTTTTGAGAACAGATGAGTATTTTCTTCTGGATGATCTTCTAGCAGTTCAATTCCGTCGGTGGAGACCTTGCGCTTTAAAGGTTAGCGAAGTAGCTAATTTAATTTCTGATTTTGTGGGATACCGTGCAATGTGGAGCACGCTCTGTGAACGGAGCAATAATTCATTTTAAGTTAGCGTCGAAAACAGGAAGCACCCGATGGCCATTGGGGGTATTTTCCCATACAGCCAAACATTTTGGCGAATATCTCGAAAACTGACGATAATAATTTAATGAGACTTTTACTGTAGTTAGCTAATTTAATTTCTGATTTTGTGGGATACCGTGCAATGTGGAGCACGCTCTGTGAGCGGAGCAATAATTCATTTTAAGTTAGCGTCGAAAACAGGAAGCACCCGATGGCCATTGGGGGTATTTTCCCATACAGCCAAACATTTTGGCGAATATCTCGAAAACTGACGATAATAATTTAATGAGACTTTTACTGTAGTTAGCTAATTTAATTTCTGATTTTGTGGGATACCGTGCAATGTGGAGCACGCTCTGTGAACGGAGCAATAATTCATTTTAAGTTAGCGTCGAAAACAGGAAGCACCCGATGGCCATTGGGGGTTTTTCCCATACAGGCAAACATTTTGGCGAATATCTCGAAAACTGACGATAATAATTTAATGAGACTTTTACTGTAGTTAGCTAATTTAATTTCTGATTTTGTGGGATACCGTGCAATGTGGAGCACGCTCTGTGAACGGAGCAATAATTCATTTTAAGTTAGCGTCGAAAACAGAAGGCACCCGATGGCCATTGGGGGTATTTTCCCATACAGCCAAACATTTTGGCGAATATCTCGAAAACTGACGATAATAATTTAATGAGACTTTTACTGTAGTTAGCTAATTTAATTTCTGATTTTGTGGGATACCGTGCAATGTGGAGCACGCTCTGTGAACGGAGCAATAATTCATTTTAAGTTAGCGTCGAAAACAGAAGGCACCCGATGGCCATTGGGGGTATTTTCCCATACAGCCAAACATTTTGGCGAATATCTCGAAAACTGACGATAATAATTTAATGAGACTTTTACTGTAGTTAGCTAATTTAATTTCTGATTTTGTGGGATACCGTGCAATGTGGAGCACGCTCTGTGAACGGAGCAATAATTAATTTTAAGTTAGCGTCGAAAACAGAAGGCACCCGATAGCCATTCCCCATGCCGCTGAACTGTTAGCCAAATATCTCGAAAACTGACGATAATAATTGTTTGAAACTTTTACTTTAATTAGTTAATTTAATTTCTGATTTTTTGGGATACCGTGCATCATGGAGCACGCTCTGTGAGAGGAAAAATAATTAATTTTAAGTTAGCGTCGATATTGAATTTGTAAGTCGGTTGTAGTGTCGGATACTGCGGTTCATGTCATAGCTGGCCATGGTTCTTGTACTGGAGTTGGCGGTATTCCAATATCCGTTTAAAATTCAAACACTGTTAGGCGATTTTCTCGAAAACTGACGATAATTTTTTAATGAAATTTTCCAGAAACATTGCTTAATTAACCCCCCGTCATCCTATAAAATCCGAATTGTGGAGCACGCTCTGTGAAAAAAGTTATAGATAAATTGATTTTTAAGTACTTTTTTTGTATGGGCGGATTCAGAGGTTGGTCCACTGTTAACTGATTTTCTCAAAAACTGACGATAATTTTTTGATGCAATTTTCCTCATTTGTCCTTCAAAAGACGACCTTTAAGCTAAGATAGCGCGCATTGTGGAGCACGCTCTGCGAGTGGGGATATTCCCCAAAATGTGGAGACCTGATTTTTTGAATGCATTTTTTTCATACTACCGAACATCGACCAGACTCGGCAATTACCTAGATCGAAAGATAATTTCATTCTATACAATTTTGCTTTTAAAATTGTTCGATTTGGCCCCCAGAAGCCCCAGAAATCAAAAAATGAAAATTGACCCCATGTTCCAGATTCCACCGTTTCGCTATCGCCGCTAAAGTCACCGACGCTAACTTGACGCACATGATTTAGGTTGGTACCCATTATGATTTAAAGCCTCTTCCCATACAGTCCATCCGTGTGAAACGGTTGGGATTTTTGTCGAATGTGAAACTCGTGTTCCCACAGAACTCCATCCACCATCTACCATCCGATAACAGCTGACTTAAGAGCAGTTGCTCAACTGAACATTGATGAAGGGGGATTTTAACTCGGCAAAACTGGCGTAAAATTGCGTTTTCCTAAACTTATTGTAGAATAATATAATAAATAGCATAAGATACTAGTTTCAAACATATCTGAGCTTTTATAACACATTCTATAAAAAGTATGCATACATATTACTGACTGGGGGAGAGCCTAGCCTCCCGAACCCCACACTCCGCTCTTACTACGCCTCTGTCTAGCCAATATTAATGTGTAAAATTTGTAAACAAAACCAAATTTGTGCTGTTTTGGTCATTTATAGGAACTTTGGAGCTTTATAGGAGTACATAGTACACTTTTAACTAATATTTGTTAGTATTTACGAATTGCAGAACATATTCTGAGACTTCGCTGCACACATTGATGTTTTCGTTTGCAGAACAGCTTAAATTTTGGCCCACACATAGCAACTTGTTGGCGAATGCTTTTCCGCTCATAACAAACTACAAATGATTCAACAATAGCCAAAAAACAATGAACTTAAGCATTATTTAATTTTTTCCCGCCATTGATTTGATTTGTTCTCGTAGTCAACGTTCCATTTTTCACAGTCAAAAGGAAGAATTCAGAGTTGCACCGAAAAAACATCGCCTAACTATCGCATAAAAGAGCCCGTCAAAGTCCGTCAAAATTGGATGGCGGACTAACTGGGAAATTTTCGGAACGGCAAAACCTTACGGACCATCCGTTCAACGGATGGTAGATGGTGGATGGAGGTCTGTGGGAAGACCCTATAAAAGTCTAATTAATTAAAAATAAAGTTAGCGTCGAAACATAAATATTTTCCCATATGGTAAGAGTCTTGGGAGCGTAGAACAGGGTGGTTCCGGTTCCAAATTGGAAACAAATGAGATGCCGACAACGCGCTATGCGTTTTTATCAAAAACTGACGGGTTTTCGTTAACCGTACCACATTAGTTAATTAGTAAAATTAATTTCCTTTCCACTGATGTACCGAGCATGTTGGTACAACGTCTGTGAAAGTCTAATTAATTGAAAATAAAGTTAGCGTCGAAACAGAATTTTTTCCCATATGGTTAGTGTCATGAATACATTTTTTACATAGTGGCTCATGTCTTGGAACTTACTGGTTCAAATTTGAATTTCGAGGCACTTCATTTAACTTTTTATCTTCCCCCACTGTAAAGCGATTTTCTCAAAAACTGACGGCTTTATCTTTCTGATTTTTTCACTGAACTTGCTTTAGGCGATCCCCAATCTGCCAATATACCGTGTTGGTACAACGTCTGAGAGTGGAGTCCTGTGCAATTTAATATTTGCCCCCCTTTTTTGTATGGGGAAAATCCGAGGTGCATTCACTGTTAGGCGATTTTTTCTAGAACTGACGGCTTTAGCTTAATAATACTTTCTGACAAGAAGCTTGAATTAACGCCCAATAATCGTGTTTACCGTACTTATTGGTACAACCTCTGTGAGGGGAGCAATAAAGAAAATTTGGGGACACGATTTTTTGAATAGATTTTTAATATACTATTAGAAGTCGGATAGGCTTGCAACCTATCTAGATCGATAGATATTTTCATTCTTAACAATTTTGCATTAAATATTGTTCAATTTGGCCCCAGAAGCCGAAAAAAAAAAAATTTAAAATTTGCCCCATGTTACAAATTCCACCGTTCCACAATCGCCGCTAAGTCACCGACGCTAATACGATTTTTTGAATAGATTTTTAATATACTATTAGAAGTCGGATAGGCTTGCAACCTATCTAAATCGATAGATATTTTCATTCTAAACAATTTTGCATTAAATATTGTTCAATTTGGCCCCAGAAGCCGAAAATATAAAAAATTTAAAATTGGCCCCAAGTTCCAAATTCCACCGTTCCACAATCGCCGCTAAGTCACCGACGCTAATTTGACGCACATGAAATGTAGTTGTCCGGAAAATAAAATGGATTACAACTATAAACTAAAATATGGAATGTTTTCAGCGGCAAATTATTTGTTTTTAGTTATTAGCAAATTGTCTAAGAATGAGAACACCGTCCAGGCAAGCGTAATAAAAACTATTTGTAGACCAACAGTGACATCACAAGAATTTCCACACACTATAATCGATATGACTCTTTTAAATATTTACAACACCGTCCTCCCAAACGAACCTTTGACTAATGCCCTCTGCTCATTATTAACGCGTCGCGTTTGCATCCATTTACCGTTGAACGCGACCAAATCCCATACAAAACTTGTCGGCGAGGTTGGGGAGGGGAGGGTGGAAAATTGTCGCGTTACAGGGCTGGAAAGTGAAATTTATATTAAAGAATTCTCTTCACAGAAAAAAGAAAAATACTGTGGACAGCAGATGCCACCGAGTTCCTCCTGTATTTGTGGGAGGAGAACATGGACGGACTTCGAGGTGTTCGGAAGAACACCCACATATACCAGGAGATGGCGGATGAGATGGCGAGCTATGGCCCCAATGCTGTGGAAAAAAATATGCTTGATGCAGGGGATCGCCGAGGAGCTCAAAAATTCTAACGAAAACACTAGGGGCTTCCAAGAAAGGGTTCTCAAGCTGTTTGAGCGAAACATGCGGGAGTAGACCATATTTGACTGTTAATTAATTAATAATGTGTTTTGATTTATATTTATGTATTAATTACTTGTAATAAGGTTAAAGGGCTGTGAAATACATGAAGAATACAACATTGCCTTATTAAGTTGTCTGGTCTTGGTTTTCATTAAAATGTACTGCAAGAGCGTGGGATGTGGTGCTTGCTTCCAGCATATGGGCAATTTGTCCACACATATTTAATGTGTTTAAATGCTGTTCTGAGATTGTATTTATTATTAATAAATTATTTAAATCCATTGTTTACTTTAGCTCGCAAATGACAATAGCAGAACAGCTGTTTCAGACGCGTTTGCCAATGGAAACACCTCCCGTCCGCCTATCGCGTTGCCAATCGAAAATACCGAAAAAACCGCATAGTGGAAAAATACCTTATATCATTTATTTTTGTATTTCCATTTACCCTACTACTCAGATCGGCTAATAGGGTCTTCCCACAGAGCTCCATCCACCATCTACCATCCGTTGAACGGATGGTCCGTAAGGTTTTGCCGTTCCGAAAATTTCCCAGTTAGTCCGCCATCCAATTTTAACGGACTTTGACGGGCTCTTTTATGCGATAGTTAGGCGATGTTTTTTCGGTGCAACTCTGAATTCTTCCTCTTGACTGTGAAAAATGGAACGTTGACTACGAGAACAAATCAAATCAATGGCGGGAAAAAATTAAATAATGCTCAAGTTCATTGTTTTTTGGCTATTGTTCAATTATTTGTAGTTTGTTATGAGCGGAAAAGCATTCGCCAACAAGTTGCTATGTGTGGGCCAAATTTAAGCTGTTCTGCAAACGAAAACATCAATGTTTGCAGCAAAGTCTCAGAATATGTTCTGCAATTCGTAAATACTAACAAATATTAATTAAAAGTGTACTATGTACTCCTATAAAGCTCCAAACTTGCTATAAATTACCAAAACAGCACAAATTTGGCTTTGTTTACAAATTTTACACATGAATATTGGCTAGACAGAGGCGTAGTAAGAGCGGAGTGTGGGGTACGGGAGGTTAGGCTCTCCCCCAGTCAGCAATATGTATGCATAATCTTTATAGAATGTGTTATAAAAGCTCAGATATGTTTTAAACTATTATGTTATGCTATTTATTACATTATTTCACAATAAGTTTAGGAAGACGCAATTTTACGCCAGTTTTGCCGAGTTAAAATCCCCCTTCGTCAATGTTGAGTTGAGCACTGCTCTTAAGTCAGCTGTTATCGGATGGTAGATGGTGGATGGAGTTCTGTGGGAACACGAGTTTCACATTCGTCAAAAATCCCAACCGTTTCACACGGATGGACTGTATGGGAAGAGACTATAAAAGTTTCACTTAGAGCTGGAAATAACATCGGCGATGTATCGATACATCGATGTTGTCCAAAACATCGAAACACCGAGGTTTCCAAGCATCGATGTTCGATGTTTCCTCTTCATCCATCACTACTTGGCATGGAAGAATCTTGGCAAGCTGAACGCATTTTTGATCAATTAAGTGAATAAAACTAAAATATTCGATACAATTATTGTAAATTTCGACAAATATTATTGTTATATGTTTTTTTTTCGATTGTATTTTACTTTTGTTTGAATTTAATTTAAACTTAAATATTCAGAAAATAAAATGAATTGATCTCAAATAAAGCGTAACTTTTTATAATGGAGAAAAACATTTTTTAAAATTAGACAAAATAAATTCGATGTATCGATACATCGAAAAATACATATAGGTCAAAATAGCGTTGGCCACTTAGCAACGAAAGTGGAACAGTAGATGATTTGAACACTGGGGCTATTTTTATACCCGTTACTCGTAGAGTAAAAGGGTATATTGTATTCGTGCAAAAGTATGTAACAGGGAGAAGGAAGCGTTTCCGACCCTATAAAGTATATATATTCTTGGTCAGGGTCACTAGCCGAGTCGATATAGCCATGTCCGTCTGTCCGTCTGTCTGTCCGTCCGTATGAACGCTGAGATCTTGGAAACTATAAAAGCTAGAGGATTGGCATTTTGCATGAAGATTCTTGGAGTTCCTACGCAGCGCAAGTTTATTTCAAGAAGGTGCCACGCACCCTCTAACGCCCACAATAGCTAATATACGATTTTAAAAATGTAAATATTTCGGAAAAGTAAAAATTCAGTTTAGTTTTATTGCGTTTATCAATATGTATTGAAATGTAGAAGAAATTTTTCAAATCGGACCATTCGTTAAAAAGTTATGAGTGATCAAAGTTTTCTATCTCCATATCCCTCGCACTCCCTTTATCTGAGTAACGGGTATCTGATAGTCGGGGCACCCGACTATAGCGTTCTCTCTTGTTGTTTTTGAATTTTTTCTCTCGAATCGAATCGAAAAATGTTTGATGCAAAATTATTAAGAATTAATATATCTATCGATCTAGATAGGCAGGGGGCAAATCCGGGGTCTACAAGTGGTTCAAAAATGCATTCGAAAAATCGGGTACCCACCATTTGGTTAACTGCTCCCCTCACAGAGGTTGTGCCAATATGCACGCTAAACCAGGTTATTAGGCGTTAATTCAAGCTTCTTGTCTGAAAGTTACATCAAGATCCAACCCTTAGATTTTGAGTAAAACGCCTAACAGTGAAGCAACCTCGGATTTTCCCCATACAAAATAGGGGGCCAAAATTTAATTTGTCTGGGGCTCCACTCCTAGAGGTTGTGCCAACATGCACGGTACATGGGCAGATTTGGGATCCTCCTAAGAACGTTTTGTGACAATTTCATGAAAATTAAACACACAGTTTTCGAGAAAATTGATTTACAGTGTGGGGGTTAAATAGTCCTATTTTGAAATTGGCCGTTTCCCGCTGACTGCGCCACCGAGAACCCATACAGCCATGACATCAACCATGTAAATACCCATACATTTTCTATGCAAACTTTAAGTAATCAATACAGCTCTCACAGAGGTTGTACCAACTTGCACTGTATCGCATTCGAAGGGGCATAATTATAGCTGCTTTGGGAATTAATTTCGGGCAAATCAAACCCACAGATTTCGAGAAAATCAAGTCATTTCAATTATGGCTTTTTCCACGCAGTCACACTGTCCAGCCAGCGAGACAGCGTACAGAGCCATGAAAAAAACCAAAATCTATGTATTTATATCGATATATCAGTAAGTACGACCTACAACCAGCCAATTGGCAACTTTTTGGCGCCTAATATCGAACTAAAATATATTTTTATAGCAAATGTTCCATTAATGTGTATTCACCCCATAATTGGACTTACCCTCTTGATCATTTTAATGTATAATTCATCCTGTGGTTTACTAGAAATTAACAGTTTACTGATTTTGGAAAAATTTAATCATTTTTTTCGGAGCGGTTGTGGAGTTGCCATACAGCAGAAAGCCGCTATTCCCGTTACTTCCGAAGGAGACAGATAGAAGAAGAGAAGCAAAATAAAGTTAATTGAAGCTACAAAATTATTAAAACAACTAAAAACGAATACATCATGTGTAATCGTTTTGAATCATATATTGATGGTTTATGTCATGGGAACACGCTATCTAGCTGGCTGGTCAGAGTGACCGCGTGAGAAAAGCCATAATTGAAATGACTTGATTTTCTCGAAATCTGTGGGTTTGATTTGCCCGAAATTAATTCCCAAAGCAGCTATAATTATGCCCCTTCGAATGCGATACAGTGCAAGTTGGTACAACCTCTGTGAGAGCTGTATTGATTACTTATAGTTTGCATAGAAAATGTATGGGTATTTACATGGTTGATGTCATGGCTGTATGGGTTCTCGGTGGCGCAGTCAGCGGGAAACGTCCAATTTCAAAATTTGACTATTTAACCCCCACACTGTAAATCAATTTTCTCGAAAATTGTGTGTTTAATTTTCATGAAATTGTCACAAAACGTTCTTAGGAGGATCCCCAATCTGCCCATGTACCGTGCATGTTGGCACAACCTCTATGAGTGGAGCCCCAGACAAATTAAATTTTGGCCCCCTATTTTGTATGGGGAAAATCCGAGGTTGCTTCACTGTTGGGTGTTTTACTCAAAATCTGTGGGTTTAATTTTGATAAAACTTTCAAACAAGAAGCTTGAATTAACGCCTAATAACCTGGTTTAGCGTACATATTAGCTCAACCTCTGTGAGGGGAGCAGTTAACCAAATGGTAGATACCCGATTTTTCGAATGCATTTTTGAACCAATTGTAGACCTCGGATTTGCCCCCTGCCTATCTAGATCGATAGATATTTTAATTCTAAACAATTTTGTATTAAAAATTTTTGGATTCGACCCCCAAATAGAGAGAAAAATTAAAAAACAAAAAAAGCCCCAGTGTTCAAAATTCCACTGTTCCACATTCGTTGCTAAGTGGCCGACGCTATTTTGACCTACATGAAAAATATTATTCTTCGTAATGTGACCGAAGTTTTCAGAGTTCACCCGCAATGCATGTAACATGGTCTTATTGTAAAACAGCTGGGTTGAAAAACCACAAACAAATCAATTGGCGCTAATTTGAAAATATTATTTGTTATTAGCACACTACTTCCAAACACATCCAAAAATCAAATTCATTATTCTTTGCGATGCGGCTAGTTCATCTGAGTGCCGCGGTGAAAAAAGGCCCCAGCTAAAGGAATTAGCTAACTATTTGCCTCTCCCTTACTCCAATGCTTATCTAGCAGTTTTCGTCGATGTGAGTACTAGGCTTATGGAGAAAAAATCGCGGAAACGGAATTTGGTTAGTTAAGCATGGCAATATGCATTGCCGCAACTCCTGCAGGCAGTTTTCCATTGGTTTTTGGGTTTTTCCTTCCATTTATAAGTTGCTAAGTGGCCGACGCTATTTTGACCTACATGAAAAATATTATTCTTCGTAGTGTGACCGAAGTTTTCAGAGTTCACCCGCAATGCATGTAACATGGTCTTATTGTAAAACAGCTGGGTTGAAAAACCACAAACAAATCAATTGGCGCTAATTTGAAAATATTATTTGTTATTAGCACACTACTTCCAAACACATCCAAAAATCAAATTCATTATTCTTTGCGATGCGGCTAGTTCATCTGAGTGCCGCGGTGAAAAAAGGCCCCAGCTAAAGGAATTAGCTAACTATTTGCCTCTCCCTTACTCCAATGCTTATCTAGCAGTTTTCGTCGATGTGAGTACTAGGCTTATGGAGAAAAAATCCCGGAAACGGAATTTGGTTAGTTAAGCATGGCAATATGCATTGCCGCAACTCCTGCAGGCAGTTTTCCATTGGTTTTTGGGTTTTTCCTTCCATTTATAAGTTGTTATTGGCACTTCGCTTCTGCACAAACACAGCCAATGATCAAATTTTCTATTCCTTGTACCGCGGCTAAAGACGTTCATCAGAATTCATCCGCTAAGGGCTAGTACTCAACCCAACAAAAAGTCGCCCAAAACCAAGATCTTCATATAAAAAAAACGTCACAAAATTTTTGGTGGCAAATTTTTGGTCGAAGTTTTTGGACGGCAGTACTCAAGCTCACAAAAAAAAAAATACTAAAATACTGCTCAAAAAATAATTCATTTCTTGAGCTATCGATCAATTCCGATAACAACCTAGTTAAATTCTTAACGAAAATCGCTTAAATACACTCTCAAAGGCAGAAGACTAATTACAATGACTATCGAGTACTGTAACAATGGATTATACGGTTGATTTCGCTTGTAAAATACAAGTTCAAAATTTGAATTTTACGTTTGCTTTATGTTTTTGAGCCAGTGTGACCGAAAAATAGCACACGGATATTACCAAATTAATCAACACTGGACCTTCAAGAAATAATTGACTGAAAATCTGGTATTTTTTTGGTTTTTCCTTAGGGCTAACAGTCAATTATTTCTTGATGGACCAGTGTTGATTAATTTAGTAATATCCGTACGTTATTTTTCGGTCACACTGGCTCGAAAACATAAACAAGCCTAAAATTCAAATTTTTAACTTGTATTTTACAAGCGAAATCAACCGTATAATCCATTGTTAGAGTACTCGATAGTCTTTGTAATTAGTCTTTTGCCTTTGAGAGTTTATTTTAGCGATTTTCGTTAAGGATTTAACTAGGTTGTTATCGGAACTATTATTTTATATTTTATGTTGTGTCGTCCATTAATTTAATAATTTATTTATTTCATTATTTATTGATTTTTCTGTTGAATTTGGGAGGGAATTTTCATTGAGGGGATTCGCTAAACTGTAGAGGTGCAGAAACATCGATGGAAACATCGATGCATCGATGTTTTTCCAAATTTTCAAAACATCGATGTTTTTTTGGACCATCGATGTTTCTAGGGCCATCACTGTTTAAAGAAGAAGACTCACGAAAGGTTTGTAATTTGTTAAATTTTTCGAATTTTTGGATGGTAAATATGTCTTCAAACATCGATGTTTCTGCACCTCTACCAAACTGTTGAATTGCTGAATTGTGGAAAATTCAACAGGAAATTTCAGCAATTAAGGGAACCATTTAGTTCCTGTTGAATTTTCAAACAGCTGTTATTTGTTGAAAAGTGTCATGCAATTTTAAACACCTAAAATTTTATTTTTTATAGTTAGTTACGGTTTAAAATTGTTAGCAAGGTAAGAATAACTATAAATAAGCTGTCTAAATGGATTTTAAAGTAAATATGGCGTACTGGTGATACTAAAATGTGACAGAGTTGCCATGACTTTTGACAAAAAAGGTGACAACTCTAGTTTTCAACGATTCAACAAAATTTTCAACAGCCTCGAGTTGAATCGCTGAATTTTCTTCAACTTGATTTTGTATGGAACGGCTGATTAACAGCTGACAAAAATTCAACAATTCAGCAATTCAACAGTTTAGGGAATCCCCTCATTATTAACTTATCTTATTATTGCTCTTATATATTACTGCACCTATTTTATCGCATATTTATCACACCATATTTGTCATATTTATCACTAATTGCTCCTTCTGGGCGAGTCTTGGGGTTTTTAAATTACGCAATTCACAAAACAAAACAAATCAAAACACAACCGCAATTGTATTGCGGGATCCTTGTCAATCCCCTGGGGAAGCCAATCCAGTGTTCGCGTCGAGTAGATTGCTGGTCTGGGATCCACTAAGCGAGTTCTTTAAGGTAGGGACCGAAAGTAAAGCAGACATCCTCCTAATTTATACGAACCCCAGAGTGGAACTAATGCGTCTGGCGGACGATGGTTTATGGGTTCCCTTAAGGGAAGCTGTAGCAGATTCTGTAAATTATAGTTAGGTAAATAAATTGTCATAACATGAATATGGAGTAACTTATCTTTTAGAGGGGGAGGGAACATGTAGACTGTCCTAAAATTTCCTGCGGTGATCGGTCTAAGGGGCAGTCGGAGACACCTACGACTGCTACGGTTGGGCGGAAGCGCTGAGGCTTTGGGTTTGCTATCCAAAAGCCCAAGATATGTGCGAAGGCGTACTGTGACCTAAAATAGAACAAATGGGTGGGTTAGTTTCATGGTATATATATGTTTTGTGATCTTGTAGCTGTATACGACACCTCAATGTTTTGGACAGTTGCAAGAACATATGTTGTTGCAGCGGGTAGTGTTGCAAAGTGCAAACATCCGTTTGCTTATAGTTGCGTGTGTGTGGGCAGGGTTGGAGTACCCACACCCCAAGTTCTCAGAGCTAGCCGGCGCCGCCCACTCGCGGACACACGTAGTCCTATTTTGGGACATAACAAGCTCAAGAAATATATAAAATGAATTATTTCTTGAGCAGTATTTTAGTATTTTTTTTGGTGAGCATGAGTACTGCCGTCCAAAAAATATCCAAAATATGAAGTTTTTGGTTTTGGACGACTTTTTGTTGGGTTGAGTACTAGCCCTTTCCATTTTTTTAGCTCAACTGAGTACCGAGGTGGAAAAAAGTCCCAGCTAAAGGCGTTAGCTACCTATTGGCCTCTCGCTGACTCCTATGGTTAGCTAGCAGTTTTCATCGTACTGAGTACTTAGCTTAAATGTTAAAAAAAAAAAATTATAGTTGAAAAAACCTCGATATTGCCGCCCAAAGGCCCCTCCTCCATAGTATCGATTGTTCCATCGATGTTTTCACAGCTCTAATGCCGACATTGTTGCGAATGAATCGCAGCTCTGTGTCGCTGTCCTATGTTTACCCCTAAAAACAATAGGATAATTTTAACCACAGTGCTGCCAACTTTTTGGCAACACAAAGTTGCTAAACATGACCAGCATCAACAAATCAAGCAGTATCGGGGGTGTCACAGAAATCTCTTCCAACCAAAGACGGTTGGTTTTGTGCATTGTACATAAGAACTATAACGGATTTCGGATGGAAATAATTTCTGTGATACCCCTTATCCAAATTGGTAACAGTATCAGGCGCACAGTTGCACCCACGGCTGGTAAAAAGTATTGATCAGCATATCCTACAAAGTCAAGACCCACCAAGCAGTCAGAACTTTCTGCACTGTCAGCCAAACAACTATGCAATCTGTAAGCGTTATCAATTTCACTGACCTACTCTAGAACACACCTGACTCTGCTATTCTGTCCACTAAACTTCCTCATCTCCAAGTAGTTTATAAGCATTTACCAACTTCACAATAAATCTGTTATCAACCCATCCTATAACTCTGCGGTCTTACTTTCTGACCTCCGGGAAGAGGCTTCGTAATTCCAAAGCGTCTCCGTTCTGACAGTGCGAATTATCGCTGATCCTCGGCAGACCCGTCTGTGTGTTTACATTCGCGTTGCCACAAACAGGCGGCTTGTTATACCCTTGCAGAGGGTATTATAATTTTGGTCAGAAGTTTGTAACGCAGTGAAGGAGACGTTTCCGACCCCATAAAGTATATATATTCTTGATCAGGATCAATAGGGGAGTCGATATAGCCATGTCCGTCTGTCCGTCTGTCCGTCTGTATGTCTGTTTCAATACCGTTTGCGAGCTCAGTTTAAAAGCTAGCGACTTAAAACTTTCACAGTCGTCCTAAAACATGTGTACGCAGATCAAGTTTGAAAACCGACCCGATCGGACGTCTATATCCTATAGCTCCCATAGGAACAATCGGATATAGCTTTTAAAAAATGAAGATATTTCGCTCAGTGTAAAAGCTATTGACAAGAATATTTCCAAATCGTATTTTTTTGTGTGTACCTTGATCGGGGTAAAAGCGCGTGCCGATCGGACGTCTATATCCTATAGCTCCCATAGGAACAATAGGGTGAAATCGGTCAAGATTTAACGTTTTTCAGGATATTTCGCGCAGAATATAAGCTATTGACATGAATCTTTCCAAATCGTATTTTTTTGTGCCTACCTTGATCACGGTAAAAGCGCGTGCCGATCGGACGTTCATATGAACAATCGGATACAACTTGCAAGAATTCAAGATATTTCGCACAGTGTAAAAGCTATTGATATGAATCTTTGCAAATCGTATTTTTTTGTGCCTACCTTGATCAG
>JBAMCJ010005709.1:0-20806 GCA_037075205.1 Drosophila prostipennis | reverse complement strand
GCACACATATCGATGGCTGGCGCCAGACTATCTGTGCTACCCCTAGCGATTGGCTCACCACTAACAGACCCGTTCATAAAAATAAAAACTATTATTTTTCCATCGGGCCCTGCGCTGTCCCAAATCCATTTCCACTTGTCAATCAGGGAGATTCGAACACCCAGGTGAGACGACCACTGCAAATAGCTCGACCGCCGGTGGATGTGAACGGAGCAAGGGGAAGGCAGCCAAAAGACCAAAGGTTCCAGCCGGAGTCCATTTGCCAAACTGCAGATTCCAAGTCCCACGGAGAAGGAGGAGCCGCCATGAATGCACTGCGGCAGTTCTACCTGGAGATCCCGGTGGTCACACGGGCCTACACCACGGTCTGCGTCCTGACCACTCTGGCTGTGGTAAGTGTATCCATTCCGGATTGGCTTCTTTATCGAGGCTGACGTGGACGTGTTTAATCGGCGAACATTGCCAACATTTCAGCACCTGGATCTGGTGTCACCGCTGCAGCTCTACTTTAATCCCACGCTGATTGTGCGCAAGTTCCAAATCTGGCGCCTGGCCACCACATTCCTGTACTTCGGCACCATAGGGATTAGCTTTTTCTTCAATATGGTGTTCACATATCGGTACTGTCGCATGCTGGAGGACGGCTCTTTCCGCGGACGCAGTTCCGACTTTGTCATGATGTTCATCTTTGGCGGCGTGCTGATGACCTTCTTCGGGATCTTCGTCAACCTGCTGTTCCTGGGCCAAGCCTTCACATTGATGCTGGTCTATGTGTGGTCACGTCGCAATCCACTAGTGCCCATGAACTTCTTTGGGGTGCTCAACTTCCAGGCGCCCTACTTGCCATGGGTGCTCCTCTGCTGCTCCATGATCCTGGGCAACACCGTGTGGGTGGATGTGATCGGCATGGGTGTTGGCCACATCTACTACGTGCTGGAGGACGTCTATCCCACACTGTCCAACGGCTACAGACTGATTAAAACACCCTACTTTTTGTGAGTCCACCTTGAAATCGAGTGATATATGTGCAATAACTACTGTTCTGTCCTTAGGAAACGCCTCTTTAATGAGCACATCGAGCACAACTACCAGGCGGCCGCCGAAGATCGTCCTGGTGGCTTTCCCTGGGGTGGCGAGGGTCAGCCGCTGCTGCCGGACCAAGTTGCGAATGCAGCTGGCGGACAGGAGCAGGAACCGGCGGATCCAGCGCCGCCCGCAGCTGCCCCGCCACAATAACAAATCTAGAAAACTTAATTGTTAAAACGTTCTTCTGTTCAAAACGACGACGATGACAACAATGTTGTGTACCCCTCCGCCACCTTCCGTATGGTGCCTGGTGTAATTAGGCGTATAGTATTGAGAGAGAGGCGTGCAATAGTTAGCCAAAGTTGGTGCAGAGCGTGTGTGTATATCATTTATTGGTTTGTTTTCTGATGCAGAGCCCAATTTCCACGCGATATGTTCTTTAAATTTACCCCAAGGGATGCTTTTACGACGGATTAAACCTACACTGCACATGTGATTATATTTATACAAACATGCTACAAATAAACCATGATGTAAAGAGCCCTCCTGTCAGTTTAGGAAACCTTGCTTCTGGTTCTGAAGATGGCTTTTTGTAGGTTGCCTGGTGTCATAATAAGCACATACATAATTTAACTTTGCGACTGTCCTTTTTTAGTTTTATAAATATAATGGAAATTTGAAAATTGGTAAAACTGAAAGGGTTTATAAGTTTTGGCCTACCAAAGGTAATTTTACCACGTAGTGGTTCAACGTAAAATTAAAGATGTAAATAAAACGAACGAAATACTTGAAGTGTTTACGAATAACCTATAGAACCTGTAAATATTTTATTAAATTATCTTCACTATCACTTTTTTAAGGAATTCCGCAAGTGGATTTAAAATGAGCGCGTTGTTTTAACGTTGCCATCTGTCATAAATTGAATCCGTTTTTCGACGTTAGCCAACACTGGCTCTAAAACGTTTTTATTTTGTGTTGTTATTTTTCGCCCATTATTTGTATTTTAGCCGGCTAAAACAAATATAGTATTAGTATGTTATATAGAAAATAAACTCAGGATGTCCAGAATTTTGATGAACCAATTGACCCACCCCCAGCGCGTTCGCCTGCTGTACAAAACCATTCTGCGACTGCATCGAGGTAAGATAAGCAGTACCTTTCCCTTACCCATAAATAAAATCCATTTCACAGGGGTTTCTTTCGGATTCCTTAGGCCTTCCGGCGGAACTACGGGCTCTGGGGGATAACTATGTGCGGGACGAGTTCCGCCGACACCTCAAATGCAATCCCATGGAGGCACAGCTCTTCATGACCGAGTGGGCCGTGAGTTTTACGTAATTAACAAAAAAGGTGGTTTTCTAAAGAATTCCATCCATTGCAGCGCTATGCCTCCACAATCACCCAACAACTGGGCATACGGGGCAAGCCCAAGGGGGAGCTGGGCGAGGAGATCGATCCCCAGGCCGTGGAAATGCTCAAGGACGATCAGGTGGTTCAATTGTACGAACTGATGCTGGCGGCCAAGGGATTAGATGAAGTGCAAGGCAAATAAACTAGTGGATTACTTTATTTTGACTGTTTCTCCAAGACCTTGTACTCGTATTTAATGCCATTCTCCTCCTGCACACCCAGTGGCACGTCGGAATCGGGTGATACTTCACGAAAGCTGTCGGGGATGGCGGGAAAGAAGGTGTCGCACTCGAACGTCTGCTGGATTTTGGTGATGTACAGCCGGTGGCATCTTGGCGAGGCCATGGCCTCCTCATACACTCCACTGCCTCCGACTATCCAAATGTTCTCCACTTCGTTCTTGGCCTCAAGCACTTTCATGGCCGCCTCGAGACTGGGACAAAGGAGCACGCCCTTGGGCAGTTCCTCCTGCTGGAGCGTGGTGCTCAAAACTATGTTCAGGCGATCGGGCAGAGGTCTCTTGCTTTCCGGCACTCCAAAGTAGGTTTTCCTGCCCATCACGACGGCATTGTGCTTGGCGGGATCACTCGTCCGCTTGGTAGTGCGACTGAAGTATTTCAGCTCAGATCTGCGGGAATGAAATCTTGAGCATGCGGGAATATATTTTATGGTGGCCAACTCACTTAATGTGCCATGGCAAATCGCCCTTGATGCCAATGCCGAAGTTCTCGCAAACTGCCACGATTAAATTGAAGCGTAACATCTTAAGTCTTCCAAAATAAGATAAACTTAAAAAATATCTTGCAAGCCAGTGATGCGAACAGCTGATCGAGCCTTGCGCGGGAACAATCGTTAGTTATCACTTATCGATGTATTCTCAGGGCCGTTTTTCTTGTGCGCCTGTTGAATTTAAAGGAAGCTTTAAACTCTGACCCTACTTTATTTTTAACAAACGGACGAGAAAACGGCGCTTATTGCGGTGCAGAGTTCAATTTCATTTCGCCCCAATGCCTTTAAAAAAAATATTCAAAAACGTACGCTTTTTTTAAAATTTTAAGAAAACACAATCTGTGTTGTATTTATTGTTAAATTGATCCACTTTTATTATACAAATTTAATAGTGAGTTTCGGTTTACATTTCAAATGAAATCCAAAAAGCTTCTTATGGAAAAACATTCGAGTTCAACTTTTTTTTCAAATGGTTTTATCCTCGCTTTGATGGTAATAGATATTTGGATATGTTACCTCTATTTTGGCGAGCATCAGGGTTTAGCTTTTGAAAATATGTTTGAAATATATTTATACTTATACCCTATCGGTGTGTTGGTTTATAAATATATTGTATGCATCCTGGCTTATTAAAAATTAACAAATCAAAAGTATTACTCTGGTCCCTCCAATAGCCAGTAGGTCTCCATCTCGCCCTTTCCCTTGACCTTGACAAATCCCCGCGCTTCTACCTTGTATCCCACCTTTCTCACCTTGAGGGCAGTATAGTTGGAAAGCTGAATCATCCAGGGATCGCTACTGCTCTCCATTCGCGAGGCGGTGTTAACGGTGTCCCCGAAGAGGCAGTATCGAGGAACCTTCATACCCACCACCCCGGCTACCACAGGACCCGAATTTATGCCCACCCGAATAGCCACTCCGGGCAGGGCATGGGCCTTGACCTTCTTCATCACCCGCAAGGCCAAATCACAGGCGTGCTCAGCGTGGAGGGGATTGACGTCGGGAGCACCCGAAACAGCCATGTAAACCATGCCCACGGTCTCCACCTTATAGACAAATGGAGAGATGATCTCCTCGTCCAGCGCCGAGAATACCTTGTTAAGGGTGGTCACCGCCTGCATGGCATCCTGAATATTATTGGACCCGCTGTCGTAGACATTCAGCACCTCGATGAAGATGACAGACACCTCCTCGAAGCTCTGGCAGACGTGCTCCTCGCTCTTTCTCATACGCTCGGCTATGGGACGCGGAATCATGGAGTACAGGAGCTCATCGCCCTGCCGTTTCCAGGAGTCAGCTAGTTCCAAGGACTTTTCCAGCTCATCCGATCGCTGCTCCTCCTTCTCAAACATGATCTCCAGCTTGGAGCAGTGCTGCCATCCAGCCATGACCAGCTCCCGACTCAGACCATGCGGATTGAGATCGTTTAGGTACAGACCGATTCCGTGCAGCTCATCCAGATTTTCGATTAGAGGACTGCAGAGGAAGATCAGCGAGTCCACGTCCTTGATGTAGAACATCTGACCCTTCAGCAGGATGGATCGGAGTCCCACGGAGTGTCTCCTCTGACCCGTGGCCGGATCGATTTCATCCTTGGAGGTGCCGGCGGCTGCTGCCTCCTCCTTGTCGTGCTCCGCACTGAACTCCTTGGCACTGGCCAGGGCCATGGCCTGAGCCTCGTTTAGACTGCTGGCCTCATCGAAGGTGTCAAAGTCAAAGTTCAAGGCCGCATCGTAGGCGGCTCGGTTGTGTCCCGTACGGATGAGTTCGAACTCGAAGAGCACCGTTCGCATCTGCAGAATGGTCTCCCATTCGACCTGAGTGTCCTTGGGCCGCCGGCACTTGAACCGCTCCATGATGTGGCTACCAATGAAGCTCTTTGGATTCACGCCGGGATTGTGCAGGATCCACGTTTCTACAATCTTCTCGCCCGCGAGTGTGATTTTCATATCGTGATTCAGTACAATGGTGAAGGGAAAGAGCTCTAGGAAGACGTTCAGGTCCACCGAGGGCATCTTGAGCTGCGAGGGATGAGCGATGACGTTCACCCGCTTGACCATATAATCCCGATTGTCAAAGTCCAGTCGATACTTGACAATTACGGTCAGAGGACCCTCCGTAAGTTTGATAGGACCCGCAGTGCCTCCGCAGATATCGTTCTGGCTCTCCAGGACATAGGCAGTCATGTCCAGGCCGAAAAACTCCTTGGCCACCTCCGTCATCTGGCCAATCAGGTACTTGGACATGCCAGTCCTTCCGCTGCGGTACAGGATCACGGCGCCATCATCATCCATATTGGTCAACTGCATGCTGGGCGACTTCATCTTGGGGTAGGTGAAACGCATCTGCACATGGATGTTGTCGATGGACTGCAGAAAATCGCAGAAATAACGCCCCGTGGAGCGAATCATCTTGTCGTAGCCAAAGTTACTGAAGAAGCGAACGAAGCACTTCCCAAAGAAGTTCATGCAGAAGTCGAAGGACTCGCCCGTGCTGGCCGATAGAGCTGCTGCAAAGTCCGGCATCAGCTTGTCCGGATAGATCTGGTGCGTCTTGAAGCTCTGGTGCTTGCAGTCGACTATCTGGCAGACCTTCCTCCAGGTCTCCATCCCGTACTCCTGCTGAATATAGTGCTGGACGCTCTCGTACAGCATTCCGTACATGGTGGCGATGGGTGTCTGGATGTCTGCGGTCCCTTAAGTCCTGTCTATCGACCAAATTGCTTTCGCAAAAGTTTTCCTGTAACGACCCAAAGTTGGCAGGCACATTAGCAGGGTGAGGCCAAACAAAGTTTTTCCATCGTTCGCATCTGGTAATTAGGTAAACTGTGTTCCTACCCCGCAGGACTGAAGTCAATTTCGTTGCGTTGGGTCAGGGATTAGCCCAACGAAGACATGTATTACTCAAGTGATTGATGGGATTTAAGGAGGAATTCTGCGTAAAAGAAATTTGGTATATAGTAAGTTAAACTTTTCAATCAATAACCTATTAAACTATTAATTTTTAAATAATTTGGTTTCTAAAACTGGCCACAATATTATATTTATAACCAAAAGCCCCAGTATTTTATATAAGGAGATATATTTCTTAAAGTCAAGTTTTATTGTTTTAAAGTTTTCTTACACTATATCATACCTAATCTTTTCTTAATTCCTGAGTTTCAACTTTAAACAGCCGAATAGAATTGAATAACGCATAAATACCCATATTTTATAGGGTCTGAAATGACTAAATAAGTAGTAATTTAAATACAGATATAAATTATCCTTCAAAAGTAAATAAAACAGGGTTACATATGCCTAAACTGTTGAGGGATTTTGCTCTTATCTAGCCTTCAACAACGCTCAACGAAAGTCTGCTTTTCCTCCATATCATTTGATTTATTGCCACGGCAGTTTAATTTGAGTTCATGTGGCAGACCCAGGCACGGAGTCCTCCGTCTCCTCTCACCAATCTCCCTTAAGCCTGTCACGTTCTTGGCGAAAGGAACATAGCTCATTGTACTCTTGACTTATTTCCTTTTGCTGTTGCCGGTAATTCGCCGCTGGTGGCAATGACTGCTTTTCAATTTTTTCCCACACAGACTAACTAACTGAGCCATAAATTCTCAAAACATCTTTCAGGAGTTTGGGTATATTTAATTTTGACCAAAAACATGCAAATTGCTGTCAAACCTCGAGTCGTAAAAAGTAGATAAAAATGCTGTTGTTCGTGTGGTTAAAGGAAAAAGGTGGCATTTGATTAATGTTCAGAGAATGTAAACTGTCAAAGATAAAATAAAAGGCAAATATTAAGCTTACGTTTCCTCCTACAACAATAATAAGCGGATGTAATTGCTCATAATTAATGTTTGCTATAAAATGTACCTTAATCAGAGAAATAAATAGTAAATTATTATTAAAGCACTGTACAGATTGGATGTAGCTTTAACTAATAATACTGAACTCGAAGAGTTACTAACTTTCTTGATAATGTTTTATCGAATTGCCCTTTTCAGATTTCCTCGTAAACCCTTTCAAATCTTATTTAAAATCTCTTTGATTAAGGGAGCGTGAAATCAGCTTATTATATCCTCAAGTATCTTGCTTACTTCAAATTGCTTTCCTTTCCGCCTCGTTCCAGTCCACTAACTGATTCGCACCAAGTTCTCCAGCATCGAATCGCGTTTGTCTGCACCTCTTAAAGAGTTTTAATTTTATCCACGCGGCATTGGCTCTTCGCTTATTTATAATTTAAGGAAGGCGTATGTCGACACACACAGCTTCCCGGGATGCGTAGACTCGGTATGTATATTATATACGCGCACTTCTCGGGAACTCTCACTTTTCCGGACTCCGTGTTGCGTCGTCGGCAGTTGCTATTGTTACACTAAATTTGTTTTGCCGCCTGTCGCTGCTTCCTTGCCTTCTGGCTGTCTGATTTGTTTCATGATTTCCTCTGACGAGCTTCGTGAGTCTGTCGGTTCGGTCGGTTCTGTTCTGTTCTGTTGGTTCAGTCGGTTCCGTGGAGCTTTCCCTTTTCAGCCGGGACGATGGCGGTCGAATGAAGCGTGCCTCTTTGGCGGTCAGGCCTTTTATAGCCCACCCACTGCCAAGTTGCAGTGGGAGCTACATTTCCGGCCTCGACACGCACTTCTCTGTTTGACCATCGTGATCATCATCATCATCATCATTCCAAACCAGAAACGAAACGTCGCCAGTCAATGCTCTTTGCCTCAATTGCCACTTTCTCTTCTTCCGATACAGTATCAACATTGACACACAACCGAAGGAGTCATTTTTCTCCCCGTTCATTCCCTTTATGACCCTCACTCCCCCAAATCGTTGTTTGTGTGCTCGGGGTCCTGGCATTCCGTGCAAAGTATTGTTCTTTGGGTCTTCCTACTGTGTGAAAAAGAGATTCCAGGGATGGATCAAAGGGAGTCGTGAAGCTTAAAAAATATATTTTAAACTATTGATAACTTATGTATTGGTAGCTGCTTGGGAGGATTCTATATTAATGACAAGCAACGTTATTTTTTTATTTTTTTTAAATTTCACATCCTTTGAATAATAATAATAATATAATGATAACATATCCCAAAGCCCTGGAACATTTAAAACAGTCTGTCAAATATATCATTGTTGTAGAGTTTTTCGCTTGGTTCCCTTTTCACTTCCCCGTTTTCCAGATGGAGGGATGGCTTTGGGGCATCTGTACTCAATGCCTTTCCATTTTATCGCATACCTCCGCAATAAAACCCACATAATACATATATGTTTAGCCCGAGTCCTTGCCATATTTGATGTGATGTTTTAAAGCAATTTAAAGAGGATTTCACAGCATCGAACAAAAGAGCTTTTTCCCACTTAACTCGAAACGAATTTTCGGAAAAGCCTATTAAATAAACGTTTACAATTTTATGCGCAGTGCAGGAATCGGCCAGAAAGGATGATGATAATATGCCTGGTTCATATTCACGAAGGATATATTTCGGGCCTGCTTAAAAGGCACTCAAATTGCCATTAATAACAGAAGTGACAGGCGCGCGTAGCGCAAAAACTACGATAATATCTCGTGTTTGGTTTATCAAGGAAATAAGGAATTAACGTAATAATAATTACACAGCAAAAAAAAAGGTAATACAAATTTATAAGTGATCTATCTATGTCCCTTCAAAGAAGCTCAAACATGGCATTTGTATTTGACATTGGCTGGACGTTTTTATCAGTGTAGTGTATTTATTATCATTATTGCACCGGAATTAATTGCCAACGTCCAGACATTTGAGCTGCTCTTTCTCAGCGCACGCAGTGTAGCTTAATTTAATTTCTATAGGGAGAAGGAGAAAGGACCCTGGACCCATCTTTACTAGAGGCTTATGGGTGTCCTTCGTGGCTGGCGTAGATGATGGTGTGCAAAGTGACACGCAAACCGCCCATAAAAGTTATTAAAAATGGATTTTCGGAAATGGGGGTTGTCTGTTGGAAATGACGAAGGCGGTCGGTGAATTTAGTTTGTAATTGAGGCAGAAGTACGGAGGATATTGCAGAAATATGAACCCTGAGGGATAACAGCTCTATTAGAGGTTAGCTTTAATAAACAAACTTTGGGAACTAAAATATTAAGGTACATACTGCTAAAATAAATACCACAAGGAGAGTAACTTTGAAGATATTTTCTACCAAAATATCATTCTACTTATGAACAGAAGTCTCCTTAAATAACATACCTAATAATTATGATATTTTCTATAGTTACCCATTTTAAAAACAAATCGGAAAGAGCTAAGTTCTCTTTTATTGCCAGGAATTACAAAAGCCACATGTGTCGTACAATTTTTCAGTGCAAGGTGCTAAACGTTGAGGTGCATTAAAAATCCCATATTGTTAACCCTCTGGTCCCTCCAGCAGCCAAAAGGTCTCCATCTCGCCCTTTCCTTTGACCTTGACGGTGCCGCGGGACTCTATTTTATAGCCCACTTGGCGCACCTTGTCGCCGGTGTACTTCGACAGCTGGATCTTCCAGGGATCGCTGCTGCTCTCCATTCGCGAGGCCGTGTTAACTGTGTCCCCAAAGAGGCAGTATCGAGGGACCTTTTGACCCACGACTCCGGCCACCACGGGTCCTGAATTGATGCCAACCCGTATAGCCACGTCGCCCAAATCGTGAGCCTTAAACTTCTTCATCACCCGCAAGGCCAAATCGCAGGCGTGCTCAGCGTGGAGAGGATTCACATCGGGAGCACCCGAAACAGCCATGTAAACCATGCCCACGGTCTCCACCTTATACACAAATGGAGAGATGATCTCCTCGTCCAGAGCCGAGAAAACCTTGTTCAAGGTGTTCACCGCCTGCATGGCTCCCTGAATGCTATTCAGACCTTCATCGTATACGTTCATCACCTCCAGGAAAATGACGGACACTTCCTCGAAGCTCTGACAAACCTGCTCCTGACTGAGTCGCATTCTCTCTGCAATGGGACGCGGGATCATGGAGTACAGGAGCTCATCGCCCTGCCGTTTCCAGGAGTCTGCTAGTTCCAAGGACTTTTCCAGTTCATCCGATCGCTGCTCCTCCTTTTCAAACATGATCTCCAGCTTGGAGCAGTGCTGCCATCCAGCCATGACCAGCTCCCGACTCAGACCATGTGGATTGAGATCGTTCAGATACAGACCGATTCCGTGCAGCTCATCCAGATTTTCGATTAGAGGACTGCAGAGGAAGATCAGCGAGTCCACGTCCTTGATGTAGAACATCTGACCTTTCAGCAGGATGGATCGGAGTCCCTGAGACGATCGACGTTCCCCCGTGGCCGGGTCGATCTCGTCCTCTCCCGAGGCTTCGTCCGCGTCCGCAGGATGGGCTTCGTTGAACTCCTTGGCCTTGGCCAGTGCCATTGTCTGGGCCTCGTTCAAATCCATTTCGTCGTAGTTCTCAAAGTCCATGTTCAAGACGGCGTCGTAGGCGGCGCGATTGTGACCCGTACGGATTAGCTCGAACTCAAAGAGCACCGCTCTCATCTGAATGAGGGTGTCCCAGTCAATGGCGGTGTCCTTCGGCCGACGGCAGTGGAACAGGTCCATGACATGAGTGCCGATGAAGCCCTTGGGATTGGCCCCGGGATTATGCATGATCCACGTCTCCACGATCTTCTCTCCGGCATGTGTGATCTTCATGTCGTGGTTCAGCACAAAAGTGAAGGGAAACAGGTCGAGAAACACATCCAGTTTCACCGTGGGCATCTTCAGCTGCGAGGGATGGGCCTCCGTATTGACGCGTTTGGCCATATACTCCCGGTTGTCAAAATCCAGACGATACTTTACGATCACGGTCAGAGGACCCTCCGTCAGCTTGATGGGACCCGCCGTGCCTCCGCTGATGTCGTTCTGGCTCTCGATCACATAGGCCTTGATCTCCAGGCCGTAGAACTCGCGGGCCACCTCTGTCATCTGGCCAATCAAGTACTTGGACATGCCAGTGCGACTGCTCCTATAGAGGATCACAGCTCCGTTGTCATCCATTGCGGTCAACTGCATGCTGGGCGACTTCATCTTGGGATAGGTAAACCGCATAATCAGATGGATGTTGTCGATGGACTGCAGGAAATCGCAGAAGTAGCGTCCCGTGGAGCGGATCATCTTGTCGTAGCCAAAGTTACTGAAGAACCGAACGAAGCACTTTCCAAAGAAGTTCATGCAGAAGTCGAAGGACTCGCCCGTGCAAGCGGACAACGCTTCGGCGATGTCCGGCATCAGCTTGTCCGGATAGATCTGGTGCGTTTTGAAGCTGTTGTGCTTGCAGTCGATGATGTGGCACACCTTCTTCCAAACTTCGACGCCGTACTCCTCCTGCACGTAGTGCTGCACACTCTCATACAGCATTCCATACATGGTGGAAAATTCTGAAAATATTTTAATATTATGAAATTATTTTACATAATATTCCATTAAACACTTTTACCACTAAGTATATATACAAGGCACAAAATATTTTTTTAAATAGAAAAACAAAACATACATTTTAATTTTTATTTAAAAAGTGAAAAATCAATGCTATAAAAGTATTAAAGTAAAAAGTATTTTCAAAAAAAAAAACTTTAAATAACGATTTTACTCGAACTTTTTTATTTAATGGAATCTATACATTTTACCTACCTTATTCAACAGGTTCCAATGGTTTTGCTTTAATATGAATACACTAGACACCTTGACGACGTATTTAATTCCTTATTCGCGTTACTTTTATTTTAGTTTTGGTTGGTTATATTATGTGGCTAATTTATTTAGAGCTCCATGCAAATTTAATATTGGCACACACAATCTGGGGGCATATGCTGACTACAGTTCCCAAGGCAATAGCAATATACACACGCACTATCACGCTGCGAACACATTTTCCATTGTTGTACTTTGATTTTTATTTGACTGCGGAGAGGATGCTGTGGCTGTTGCCGTGATATCCTTAACAAGTGTGGACTTTGTGGATCGTATGTTCCAAGCTTCGCAGCTCGCATCCAGGACGCGAATGAAGCGCCGGTCGTTTGTCGCCCCGACTTTTATAGTCCCTCGGCAATCGCTTTAGACTCCTCCTACCCCATTTTTGCTAAGTGGAGGGTTAGCCCCCTTTGGTAGTGTTACATTTCATGTCATTGCTCCTCGTTGATGCCAATTGACGGTTACTTTTCGATAAAATATCAAAAAATGAAAGTTTTATTGCTTTTATACCAATAACTTACACGCACAAACGAAGAGCCCTCGTAGAGTTTGTCACGTAAATCTTTATAAAGGCTTCCCCGTTTGCCTTCCCCCCAAGTGCGTTAATATATCTTGTAATTTTTTTTATTTTCCTTTTGATGTGGGAATTTTTTCGTTGGCTTGTATTGCGCCACAATTTACATTTACTTTTAAGAGGATTTAAAAATTCCACAGAATAAATCCTGAGAAGCACAAACATAAATGTTGACATTTTAATGGGCATTCCTGGCTGAAGTGATGATAACGGTTAGGAAGGATGGGTATTTGCATTTGCACCCCCTTTTTTTGGTACTTCCTAACGGCCATAAACGTGACAACGTATTTAATTAGTCTCCTTCTCCACCGGCCCCCTGGTCCGCCCAATTTGATTGGGCCACGTGCAGGAAGGGCGTTGACATCTCACTTGTAGCTTGTAATCCCAGGGGCAGACGTAGACTAAGGGTCTACTCGGGATCCCCACCAAACACGCAATCGAGGAATAAAAGTTGTAAAATACGCCAAACGATGAAAATGATGAAACCATTTGATTGATGAGAAGGGCGCATTTGCGGCAACCACAGGACGATAACCAGGCTCCGTGGTGTTTACTTCAAATAATCCCCATCCAATTAAATCAATATTCGAAGCGAAAGCACTCGGCTGTTCTTTTGTTGCCGGCTCGTTTTACTCAATCAGAAACCTATTTCTAGTTATCCGTTTCAGAAAATTGATTGTGACAAGATTACATTGTGTACCAATTTAAATTATATCTAAGAAATTTGGCAAACATATATTTTTAAATAAATAAACCACAAATATATCCCACAAACTGAACAGATGTTAGATTAAGTTGCAGTAAATGCAGTTTCATGATTTTTTATCCGCCTAAAAGGCGCCTCTATATTTATTTTGGATAAGCGTGACTTACTTAAAATAATCCCCAAGGAAAGGGAGGCTCATAAATCGCCTGCTCGCATAGAAAATCCAGTTAAAAATTCAATAGGAATATGCAATATCTGAAGTCTTGATCTATTTGCCCAGTCCGACCTTGTTGAAGAGTTTGTCCTTAACGATCTGAGCCATCAGGCCGTGTATCAGTTCAATGGTTGAGCGGCTGCAATCTCGGGTGGCCTTGGACAGCTTGTCCTCGGAGCGCTTCTCGTTGACATCGGTTCCTGTTAGGGGAAAAAACTTCAGTTATGTGCACAATTCTCTAACTCGACTCGTGTTATGTACCGCGACCTAAAAAGTTCTCGCTCTGCTCCAGCTTCTCGGAAAGGTCCATGATCTGTCCGGTGGTGTACTCTGTGTTGGTCAGCAGACCCGAGCTGCCCAGCGTGTTCACCCAGTACTTGTTCCACAGGGAGTCGAGCAGCTTGCGGTCCAGTGCCGACTTGAAGTAGCTAATTTCCAGCGGATAGTACTGCTTGCAGTGTACACCAAAGTCCTCGATCTTGTTCAGCGGGATGGTCTGGTACTCCGAGGGCTCCTCATTGGGCGGCTTATAGCCCTTCGGATAGGTGCGGAAGGCACCCAGACACACCTTGCCGGCAGAAACAGTGCGCACCGGGTCGACCACAATGGCCACGAAGGGCTCCTGGTACGTCTGATTGAGCATCTGGGTGGACACATCGATGCCGGACAGCCAGCAGCCGTAGCCGGGATGGCTGTGGTACCAGCCAACGGCGTGCTCCATGCGGCCCACCTCCTTGGCCGCCTCCATGTAGGCGGTCATGTACTCGTAGGCTTGGGCCTGGGCATTCACCCGGGTTTCGGTTCCCTCCACAGGCAGTGCGAATGCATCCATGACAATCTGCAAGGAAATTATACATGTTTCTATAAGTTGGGGAGCTAAATACTTCACAAAACAGACGACTCACCATTGTGTTGTCCTCCACCTTGCCCAGCATCAGGCCCATCACCTCCAGGGTGCCACCCGAGCGGGCGTGCATTACCATCTTGAGGAGCGCCAGAGCCGAGATCTTGATGTCCTTGAAAAAGTGCGGATCCTTCTCCCAGGGCTTCGCGTCGATGATCTGGCGCTGCTGCTCCGCGTCATAGCGGAAGATCTCATCGCAGCTGGGCAACGTCTGGATGTTGTTCTCCAGCTCCCAGGTCTTCTGTGCCGCGTCGGAGTCCATTGCTTGTGTGCTTTTGCCCAAATTCCTCGCCTTTTGTTGCGAATTTTTGTTTTATTCCGGCTCTAGTCTAGGGATGACACCTGGAAGGACTATCGATAACTAAGGTACATGTTTGCGAAATTGTATTGTATAAACTGTGTTGAGAAAGGTCAGAATTACTGTACCTATTTTAACCATTACTTTTATTTAAAAAATAATAGTTACCCAAGTGAAGACAATGACACAATAATTAAAGGTTAAAAACAAACCGTACAAACATGATTTTAAACATGTATATCAAATTAATGTATTGTATGGAATTTCTTAAATAATAATCGTCAATAATGTTATTTTTTTAAATTAAAAAAATAACAACTAATTACCTAGGAAATACAACAAAACATATACTAAAAAAATATTAAGCATGAACTCCTTCCAAGTTAAATACTAACCATTTGTATCGAAATATTGTATAATCTCACCAGGGCTGCACTTTATTATTGGTGACTAAAAAATATCAGAACTTTGCTTGAAAGTGTGATTAGAAGATCAAATTGAGCACAAAAAGTGGTATTATTAAGAAAATAAATTAAAATAACCACAGTTAATAACATTTAATTAATAAACCACTTAAAAACGAATCGAGTTGCCAGTTCGCGCGCCCTGAAATTCAAAAGTAACGCATAAGCCGGCGCCTTCGGACCGAGTTGGCATTACTTGCGCGTCCATTGCAAAAAAATTCCTGCACAGAGTTTTCGCTACAATTAACTGGACTCTTCGGAAAACGCGTGATGTAGGCCGGTAAAAAAGACGATTAATGGAAAAGTGTAAAAGGAATCAGTGCAAAGATTGTGGATGCAGTGTTTATTTGTAATCGCAGTGCCCTAGATTTCGCAATTGCTTTGCGGCTTTTCGTAGCGTTCGCTTCGGTATTCGTTTTCCCCGCACCCAAGCCGCTTTTGAGACGCCGCTCGGAAAATGTCGCTGGAAGGCGCTAGGTTGCGCTACGAGGACGAAAATGGTGAAACAGTGGTCCTGGCGGCCAAGGGTCGCACCTTCCAGGTGGGCTCCTACTTCAACTGCGACCTGCTCCTCGAACAGGAGGAGCGCCTGATTTGCGAGATAAACTGCGACGCCTTCGGCAGGGTGAGTTTCAATGCCAGGAAACCCCCTTTTTTGATCCATGGGGCGCCCTAACTTACCGCCGATTTGTCCCCACAGGTCACACTCCACAACAAGTCCAGTGAGGACCTCATCCATCTCAACGATGTGGTCATCCGTGGCAAGCGTCCGCTGCTCCATGGCGGAAAGATCACCATTCGGGGCAAGGTTTACACTTGGGAGTTTCCAAAAGCCTCCGCCGATGCCTCATGCACCCCGGAGCGCCAGTCCCACAACGAGCAGGCCCCGAACTCCTGCCCCTCGATGAAGGTAAATATCCAAGCAATCACAATCCCCGCCAGCAAGTACAGTCTTTCAACTCCTATATGATCCCTATGTTTTCTATTTGCCTTAGCAATCGCATCGTCCGCAGCTCGAAAAACGATTGACGGTTCACAAGTAAGTAAAAATCAGCAGGCAGACGCCTGACCGACCGACTACCTGGCCAACCCCTAAGTTGCCTTCAATGTCTTCGAGCAACAACAATAGGAAAACCAAAAAAATCCCTACTGCAAGCATGTGTTGCGTTTGGCTGCCTGCTGCCTGTTAATGGGCACTCATAAAACCTTATCTTCCCCGATTCCTTTTCAGTTTTCACTACAGCATCAATTCGGATGACGAGGGCAATACTTCGATAGAGTCGCGCGATCAGAGTCAGCCCCACTTGGAGGAGGAGGACAGCCTGAATATCTCCACTCCACCCAGCGCAGAGGCGACAACCTGCGAGTCGCCGAAAGTGAATCTTCTGGAGGCCACACAGAACAAGGAGAACACTGCAACGCCACCGGGTAGCCATAAGAAGCTGCTGAAACTATGTGCCCTCTCCGACGTGGTCATCACCTCGTTTTCGCCGCGCGAAACAGGCGTCAAGGTAGAGAAGTCCTTCACATGTGTGCGCAAGCCGGCCAACGCGGCTTCGACTTCGGCTTCGGTGACCGTTTCCACGCCCAAGAGCGTCTATAGCACCCCGAAGGGCGGTGTGCTCTCAGAACTGAACGAAGACAGTTGCAGCAGAGATCTGATGGACTTCGGCACGCCATCCACTTCGGCGAAGGCCAAGCGGGCTTCGTCAATGTTTTTGATAGACTTGACCACCCCCTCGAAGCTGCGCCCAACACTGCAACCCAACACTTCGCCGCTGGTCATAGACATTACCAGCTCTGCTACGCCGCCGTCAGCAGGACCTTCGCAACGCTACAAAACTCCTAAGCGGCCGGCTGGCGACACGGGCGCCACACCTAAGCGAACACCGCAGTCCTTGATGAAAAGGGCGCTGCTGACCAGTACCAAGAAGCAGATCGCCGCCAACCGGACGGATAAGACCACCCCCGTGGCCACCGCCAAGCGGACATCGCTGCTGGAGGCACGTCGCCAGTGCTTGTCCACGCCACGTCGCCTGCCATTCCATCCGCATAGGCGGACGCCAGTCCAGCGGCCAGAACAACAAGCACGAAGCAAGGGGCCCAAAACCTCGCCACGCAGACGGATATCACTGATGGAGTCTCCCAGGGAGAACAAGGTCTCCCAGCTCCGAAAGTCCTTTGCGGCAGCTAAACGCAGTCCCGGCGTTGACAAGAGCAACAAGCTGGTGGCCAAGGCACGACGATCGCTCAACTCCCCCAAGAGCGGATCCCCGTTGCCGGGCTCACCCAAACCGTCATCGCCGTGTCCGAGAAAAACATTTAACGTGTCCCAGATCAAGAGCTCCACACCTGAGAAATTAGATGACTCCAAGGATGAACTGAGTCGCACTTTTACTATCATGGATGACAGCCAGGGAAAGGAACGGAGTGCTGCAGGAGCGGCTATCGAAGCGGTGGCTGCTCTCATAACTGGAGAAGTAGAGGGTGATGTGTCCTTCCAGCTGGGCTCCGTATTTAAGACGAGTCCTTCGCTCACAAAGTCAAAAGAACCTATATTGATCCAACACAAAGTCGAGTCTATCAGTCCAGCAACTGAAAAAGAAGTTGACCTTAATTCTGCAGAGGAAAAGATGAATTCTAAGTCCGATGATGCCATACTCATTGAGAATGAAACTAAACTAGAATTATGTGCCGAGAATGATTTGGAAACTGTTAAAGATCAGGAAAAAACTAAAAGTCCTTCGAATACGAGTCTTCAAGACAAAGAGAAACACGAAACTTTAAGCATTCCTGTAAACGATAAAGTTGAAGAGCCGATCGACGATAGTATTTGTGAGGAGATTCATGCGAATATTCCCAAAGGAAGCGATAATGGTAAGCATGATATATATTTATTTATACAATGCTTTACTTTCATTTCTGCTTAGCTTTTTCTGTTGGCTACATATTTTTCTGCTTTTATCAAAGCATTTAAATTTAATTTACATTTTAAGAACTTTTTAAGTAGTTATATATATTTCTTCCACAGCTAATCCTGAAGGCATAATTGAGGACAACATTTGCGAAGAGCTGCCATCGGACAATAAAACTACTGGTGAATCTATTATAATTGGTAAGCGTAATTCCGAATCGTTCTTCAAAAAATACTCAATATTTACCTTATTGCGACAGGCGAGACAAAACAAAAGATGAATGAACAAACCCCAAATGTAAATACCCCTGTGCTTCGAAGGAGTTCGCGCCGCCTCTCTGTTGACCAGAAGACAGTGGCTACAACGCCACGCAGGAGCACTCGGCGATTGTCGATGGAGGCCAGCAACAAGCAGGTCTTTAATGACAACAATAAGCGCACACGCCGCGCTTCCTGCTCGGCGGTGAACAGTCAGATAGATGTGGGGACTCCGCAGCGCAAGCGTAGACTCACGCAGGAAATGTCGACACCAACGCGACAATCGAAGCGTCTGCTGAGCACGCCCAAGCGGGAACTTCAAGTGGACGAATCTGTTGGCGACATGGGAGTCATTTTAGAAGAAGCTGGTCAAGAAGATGGTGAGCTGAGTCGATATCCTCTTATTCCAGTAATTTAATTTCATTAATGAGTTGATAAGCCCACATTGCAATATCGGAGCTCGTACACTGAAAGTACGGAAATTGATATATATTTTCTTATAAATAATTGCTATATTCTTTACAGTGTAAAGTTTACGCTACTTGTTTCGGCTTGCCGAAGCTATCTTTCAATCAGAGGTACCAAATTTTATTGAAATAATATTTGTTACAGAAGAAAAATCTGCTATCGCTGACGACGAGAATTACGGCAACGAGCTGCCAGCCGATGAAGTGGACAAGGTTGACTACCACGGCCTGAGGGATTTGTTGAAAACACCCAAGAATTGCAGCACACCTCGCTTTAAAGGACTGAGGGAAATGATGCGCACTCCGAAGATTCCCGCCTCACCAATTTTGAGCAATATGGCCGAGCTGTTGGAAACTTCCGTTGGTAGCACGCCTCACCACAAGAGCAGGAGCACGACAGTGGCTCGCGTGGAACAGGGGAAGGCACTGGACGGCATTTTAAAGACGCCCAGCGCCAGGAATATAATGGTGCCCAATGAGCCAGCTAGTGCGGTATTAAAGTCTCGCGTGGATTCCTTGGCGGCGACCACTGAATATGATCTAAACATGACAAATACCACGTTGCATCTGGACAAGATATTCGACGATGTGCCCGAAACGAGTGGAGCCAATATGGAGGACACCGAAGCCGAGATAAATGTGACTGCGCTCAGCACAGCGAGTAGTGCTGATCCCTTTGGGCTTGCTCAAAGCTAAATGAATCCGTGTCATCAGAGGCTCTGATGAGTGTCTGGTCATAAGGGCACTGCGGTCGCTTCCCTCAAGGATCCTCTGACAAGCACCACATACAAGGCAGCCTTGCAGGCCGATCTTAATCTGCAGGCGGCATTACAGATGCAGTCTCCCAGGACGACCTCGCCAAACCCTAACGAGATGAGTGGCATACAGTTGTTGGACCAAACTTCGGACTCTATGTTCTCCGAGGCTCTCATGGTGTCGGCCGTGGACTCGTGCGACGTCACTGTTGATGAGACGAAGGCTTCGGGGCAAACCATTCAACCTACGGATAACCCTGAGGATCGCTCAGACACGGACTCAAACGTTGGCATTCACCGAGCCTCTGGTATTTAGTGATGACGAGGAGGAGCCAGAGGAACTCGGGAGTCACTCCCAAAAAATCGACTGTTTTTGAGGAACCATCTTTAGCCCACAAGCTAGAGGAATCCGCCGATTTGCATGAGAACAAATCTGTTAAAGACATATCAAGTAGAAATGATAAAGAAAGGGATTCTATTAGTGAAATATCTCTGATTGAAGTTGAAGATACCACAATAGAGGGCAGTATTAGCGAAGCAAATCTAAAAGGTGGCAAAATTCAAGACGAGAAATCTCTCGAAATTAAACTCGATATTTCCAAGGATGAGAAATCACCAGCTGAAGAAAATGATGAACCGCCAGTGGCGGACATTACCATAATAGAGTCGGAGATATTTCCTCTGGACTCAACTGCAGATAGTTCGGTTAATTCTTCCAATGTCCTCAACTACAGCGAAGAGAAGATGTTACCTAAAGTTGATCCGAAACCAGACAATTTAGAGTCTACAAATCTTAATGATGGCGAAGCAACAGAAGTTTCATTTGATAAAGCTTCAGGCGAAGGCGTTTCACGTTTGGATAAATCAGTCATTAAAACATCACCAACCGAAAAACGTGAACTCGAAAAGACTACTGAAGCCTCGTCATCCAATGAAGAATCGACAGAAATCAAATCTGATGTGGTGCCAACTGCTCAATCAGCCATGGAAGTGCCCACTGTTGCAGAATCTGATCAAGAAGTCATCGAAGCAACACTTTCCGAAGAACTCTTCGTAGAGAACAAACCTGATGAAGTGCATCTAGATTCAAAGGAAACCAATCTTAATGAACCTATTGAAAATGAAACTACTCAACCGGTCTTCGAAACATTACCTGCCGAGAAAGTTCCAGAAAAGGCCCAACCTGAAGAAGTGCCCACAAATGCAGAATCTAATCAAATTGCCATTAAAACATCACCTTCCAAACACCTATCCGAGGAAAATAAACCTGACGAGGTGTCCTCTCATGGGGAAACTGATCAAGAAGTCATCAAAACTTCTCCTGCCGAGGAACTTCCTGAAGAGGTTAAGTCGGATGCGTTGCCAACTGATCCTGAATCCAATCAACCTCT